>PVIJ01011088.1:39425-56607 GCA_004024925.1 Scalopus aquaticus
CAGGCAACCATAAATGAGAGCCATTCAGCAAGGGAGGGGAGATAAGGGTTCAAAACGGGGTGGGGGGGTGGGGAAGAGCACAAGGGACTATGGTGACGGTTCACGGGTGAATTGGTAGTGGGTCACCCACGGGGACTACACAGTAATGTAAAAGATATAAATTAAAAATATACATTTTTTTAAAAGAATGGATAAATGGACAAGTGTAACAAGACCTTGACATGGCAAGTAAGATAGGAATTCGCGCACCATGACATGGTGCCATGTTGCTACACAAAGTGAGCTCATGTCAGTTACCAGAGAAGCAAGGTGTTGGCCAGCACCCCCAGTGGCAGTATGCGGCTTGTATTTACATGAACGCACGGTGTTATACTGGCATCTTAGCTCCCTGGGGGCCAGATTTGGGGTTTCTTGATTCCCACTGTGGCATTCGTTCACATCAGAGGAGCTGGCATATTCGAGAATGCACACACTTTTTTGAAAGCCTAAATTACTAGATGAACTTGGCATCTAGTCAATAACAATCCAATTCTATTCTGAGGCCATTGGCATCCAGCACTGTCCTAAAAAGAAAAATACAGACCTGTTTTACAGAAGGAAGTTGAACAGTTCCTTTCAATTTTCTCAAGCCTCCACTAATGAAGCAAGGGAAAATTCAGTTACATTGTGTATTTCTCAGTCAGAAATGTCTGGCCACGGGCAGAATGTTTTTAAAATGCAGAAGAACTAATCCACCAGTTTAATCTGTACAATGTTTAACACACAAATATCCTCTCCATCAACAATATGGTGCAAGAGAGAGTCTGGGGGTCATTAGAAGACCTGAAAACACCCTGCAATGTGTTTATACAAGATTAGCCCTTCCTCGAAAAGATGTATTCATTCTCGATATGGCCTTATGTCAGGGTTGCTGGCCTTAATGTGTGGAACTTTTCCAGTTCATCAAGGCAAGCATGCCCAGAGCTATTTTCTAGGTTTGAAATAAAAGAGCAAGCTGTGGTAAGCCTAAAACCTTTGTTACTATTTCTATTCCTCTCCTCTATTTCCTGCTCTCTTTTTACCCACCTGTTTTTCCCTTGCTTAGTAAACAGAGCTGCCCATATGGCAAGTTGTGATAATCTTCTTCTGCCCACTTTCCACTCTTGAATTTGGCTTTGACTTTAATACCAGAGTCTCAAATATTGAAACAGAGGCAGCCATTCTCTGCTTACCACAGGCTCAAATCAGAGCTAGTTCCAGAAAGATTTGAATCAATCTAAAATCTAGTGCTCCTCAAGTGTGCCTGTGTATTCCAGCATTTCTCTGTCTCACTCTGGCAAGTTTAAATAAAATTTATTCTTCTATCAATGTAAGTATTTGGTCTAAAAATCTGTATTGCAGTTGAAAACATTTACATGTTTTGTATATTTTACATAAAACTGTGTATTTTATAACTGAGTGCAAAGGGAAGGGAAAAGAGACACACCCAAGGTATCTAGTCAGTATGGGCTTTAATGCTACAGAATCCAGTCACACAAACATTTTAAAAGACAAAGGCTTAGCTCATGCTACATGCCTATCACCACAGCAGAGAGCTCTGCCCCTTTAGTCTCTCAGAGTTCCAAGCCAACAAATGGGTCACCGTTTCAAACACTGCTACTCCACTCAGCATCTCAACCATGTTGGCCCCAGTGCCAGGAAAGCTAGAACTTTAGAAGTGGTTTTCAAGTTTTAATTTGCATGAGTTCACATGAGGATCTTGTGAAAATACCAGCTCTGACTCAGTACCTCTGAGCAGGATCTGAGAATCTGCATTTCTAAGAAGAGTTCAGGAGACAGTGATACTATTGGTCTACCCACTTTCCCACCCCACCCCAGCCCCGCCCCAGTATAAGCTATCTAATAAACTGGAAATTAACTTTTCTTGCCCAGAAAAATTTCAACAGGCACATGGCTTCTCCCAATCACAAGGGAGCTGAGAAGTACAGTCTAATCAGATACCCAGAAAAGAGAATTGAAAATACTTGGTGAGCATCCAGAAACATTAACAAGGTTATTTACCTAGCATAAAAGCAAAGTAGGTAACTTTTTAAAGGTTTTTAAGGGAAAATGTTCCATGTGTTAAAATGTAAAATGTTAATTAAAAAAAAAGGTCAGTGACTCTTAAGGTTAGGCCATATATAAGAATAAACTGTGGTGATTTTCAAAAACACAAGTACCTGATATATCTGGGGTTGGCGTGGGGGAAGGCTATTTGTAATTTTTCCTTTTATAAACTGCTGAGGTAATTCTCTAACCAGGATTGAAAGTCACTAAAAGAGGAGTTTCTAAGTATTTTTTGAAGGTACAAAAGTGCAATTTGAACAAAGATTTTGATAGTGCACATCCTCCAATACATGTAAATTAAACACACTGTAAAAACTGCTATCTTTAATTATAATTGAATATAGTTATGTCTATGACAACAGAACCATTTCTTTACTCTTTTTCCCAATTAAACAAATCATACTTTCTTTTTCTTTCTTTCTTTTTTTTTATTACTTTTAGTACCAAAGGGGAATTTTTCCATTTAGGGGAATCACCTACAATACCTTATTTTAATTACTCAAATATGAAAGTGTATTACTCAAATGTGAATTTCTTCAAGCTTGTGAAATAGTTGAAAGAAAGGCTACCCAGAATGGCTGGAAGGCAGGGAAGACAGGAAGGAGGGAGAGAGGGAGGGGTAAAGAGAAGGCAGAAGAGAAAGAAGGTGCTGTTCCAGAACCACATCCACAGAGGGAAGCCACTGACACAAATTGTGGAAAATATGGAAGTAACAGCTTGCATCATTGTGCTGTAGCAATGTCTGGAGTTTGGGTTGTTATTAACAAGTACAAAATAAATGAAATGTGGCCACATTTGTTGGGCTTCCTTGACATAGTGATTTGGAGGAAGGCATCACAGTGATAATCAAAAAGGGTATTTAAAAAAAGGAAAAAGTATGCTCTGATAAGGTCTACTTCATCTCTTTAACGCAGTACTTAGGATAGACTCTTAAAACTCAGAGGTTGTCACTTCCTATTTAGATGGGAGGGTTCAACTACTTACCTTATCTAATTAAGTTTCTTTCTCCAGAAAGTGGGTGTGGAACTATAAGCACCATAAAGTTGTTATCATGCTGTTACTCTTTCTAGTGTTGATTGAGCAAGTAAGAGAGGCCTGAAGAGTTTCTGTATGATATGACTCGGATTTTGAACTAGCTTATAGCCAAGCTAGCATTAACATTCCCCCAAGCTTCACTGAATTTCAGATAGACTCTTACTTGCCTCCAGGCCCTCAACCTCCCTTTTTGTAGAGCATTATTGTTAGAAAACTCCCCACTGTATGTTATTTTCCTAGTCTTTTCAGATGTAAATCTTCTCCCAGTTATTGACAATTTTACAACCCAGGGATGTCTTTCTCAAGGACCTAAAAATGTCACTTTGAAATGTAATCATCAGGAAAGATATCCCTCTGCTGTCCTAGTCTCTGAGAGGGCTTTGGCCTAATTTTCATAAGCGTCAATTAACAAAGATGATGTAATCCACTGACTGACCTCCCCACTGTAGACCTACAGATTTTTCTTATTAATTTATCAGGTCTTAAAATCTCTATGATCTTTTATTTCAGTAGATTTGAGCACAATGTATCTTCTCTATTGCCATAGTCCAATAAAGTCTCCCTTGCCTGTTTAACACCATTCAAGGCAATTTTCATTGACCATTTTAGTCTTTCTAACTCTTTAAAGCTAACTAATAGGTTCTTTTCCATAGTTATTTGATTCTTTAGTCTCATTTTAAGATTAAAGTATTAGAGTAGGTTTAGAAATTGAACATTTTTAAGCCCTACATAAGCATATGAAAATATGATAACTTCTATTAGCTATAGATTACCTGTATTACATTGTTCATCTATAAATATTAAATTTTATATTTGCTGGATTTAAACTGGGAAAATTAGAATATCAGGGCACATTCTCTATGGATTGCCTATCTCCTCTTTTTTTTTAAGGATTTATTTATTTATGCATACAATAGTTGGGGTGTAGGCCAGAGGTGGGGGGGGGGTGAGAAGATTCAACAGAGACAGAGTGGGGAGCAGAAAAGGCGGGTTGACTGAAATACACTGCAGAGAGAGGAGAGGTCTGCTGCACCAGGTGGGTCAGCTCCCTGGCTGGGGATCAAAATCCAGCTGCAGTGGCTGCAGATAGCTTCAGAGTGCTGAGACTTAACCCTTTGTGTGTCACCAGGGAGGCCCTAGCAGAGTAACTTTCTTATTTATTTTTTAATATATTTTTAAAATTTATATCTTTTACATGATTATGTATCCCCCATAAAATTCCCACCATCAATTCACCAGTGCACCATCACCATAGTCCCTTGTGCTCTTCTGTACCCTGTTTTGATCCCTCTCCCTCCCCTCCCCTTGCAGAATGTCTTATTTATGGTAGCCCGCTAATTTTGTTTCTTTGTTGTTTTTTTTTATTATTATTGTTATTTTTTCCTCTTGATCCCTTGTTTGGTTTCCCTATATTCCTCCTCTAAGTGAAACCATTCAATATTTTTCTTTTTTCTTCTGGTTTATTTCACTGAGTATAATTCCTTCTAGATCCATCTTTACTTGTTTTATCCGCACTGTCTCCCTTATTTCTTTTTTCTTTTTCTTTTTTTTTTTTTTTTTTGCTAATCCCATTGCAGAGCACCTGCTCCTAAAAGATCAACAATTAAAAGAATAGTTTGAACAAAGTTATGATTTCTAAGACTGTCTGATAGTAGATTCAACACTTTGAACATCTTTTCACTAACTATAGCCTTAAGATAAATTACCTGTACTTTCTTGATTCATTCACAGAAATTAGAAGCAGTTGCATCTTCTCCTAAAAATTGGTTATATATACAAGAAAAACTGACAGCAGTTTCATTTATTAGAATTATAATCAATAATGTGAAATTAGGTTTAGAAGGAAATATTAGGTCTAGACTTTGAATCATTTCAAATACAGAGTAAAGATAATGGAGTTCTGTAAACTCTGGGGAGCCATTTAGCATTTATGAGCAGAAGAAAGGCATGATAAAAATTATGCTCCAGAAAAATAAATTCACTGACCTCAAGATTATTGGAAGGAACAGAAAATTGATGTAGCAAGAAAACATAAATGTATATTATGAAAATCTAATCATTTTCATTTTGCAAATAGTTATTAAAAGTCTACTGATAGGCTCAGACAAAAATTAATGAACACCTAAATTCAATCACTCAAGTGGGAGTATAAGTGACACACATAAAATTTTTACGAAGGAAGAATTTGAAAAAAATTTGTTGAATACTAATAAAGAAATTAGGGCAACATATGAATTAAGAATTTGTTCAATTGCCATAAATAGAAAGCCCAACTAATAATAGCCTACATAGCAGTTAAATCTCACTTACTGAGAAGCCCATAGGTAGATATTACTAATTTTGTATCAACTTCTCAATAATGCTATCATAACGAGAATATTTAACTTCCAACATCCTGAGGCTGTTGGCTTCCATCCTTTGGTGTGACCGATCATGGCTAAAACACTGCTATCATATCTTTAACATAGATAGTTGATCAAGTAAGACAGTGATCAAAGTATGCCAGGCAATTCTGTGAATATTTCTGTACAAAAGTTTTCTCAGAAATTCTCCAGTCAGATTTACCCTATGTTTTTATTGGCTGTGATTAGATCATCACATGACCAACCCAATTAAAATAAAGGCTATCAAAAGAGAGAATAAGAACAGGATGTACATGATAAACTTTCCTGGGTTACACACACTGTCCCTCACAAAATCCCCATGACAAAATCATGATCCTCACAAGAAATGTAAGTAAAAATAAGTGTGATGACATTAAACTTAAATGCTTCTGCTCAGCAATGGAAATTATCAATAAAATGAAAAGATGAATTATGGAATGAAATAAAATATTTGCAAACTGCATATTCCAAGAGGGCTTAGTATCCATAATATGTAATGAACTCACATATCTCAAAAGCAAACAAAAAAAGCCAATACCCAATTAAGAAATGGACAAAGGATTTGAATAGATATTTTTCCAAAGAAGACATACAAATGCCTAACATAAACATGAGGAGGTGCCCAAACCACTAATCACCAATGAAATACAAATTAAAACCATAATTAGTTATGACCTCACACCTATTATAACTACTGTCATCAAAAAGACATGGAATAATAAATGTTGGTAAGGATGTAGAGAAAAAGGAATTCTGTACTTTGCCGGTAGGAACGTACAACCACTATAGAAAACCACTATACAGAGGTTATTGAAAACTGGAAATAGAACACATATAATCCAGCAATCTCACTTTTGGTAGATATCCAAAGGAAATCAATACAGCATCTTGGAGAAATATCTACAGACCCATGTTCACTTCAGTATTACTGACAATAGCCAAGATATGGAAATAACCTAAGTGTTGGACAATAGCTGAGGGATAAAGGCTGAAATAAATACACACACAAAGTAATATTCAGTCAAAAGAGTAAAATCCTGCCGTTTGCAACAATATGAGTAAACTAAAATAAATCAGAGGAATTCAAATATTGTATTAGCTCACTTACATTTCACTTATAGGTGGAATCTGAGAAAGCTTAACTCAGAAACAGAGAGTGGTTGTTAGCAGGGGTTACAGGTAGGGTTAATTGGGGACATATTGGCCAAAGGGTATCAATTGTTGAGTTATAAAATGATTACATTCTCAGAATCTAATACACAGCACGGTGATTACAGTTAATAATACTGTATTAAACACCTTGAAGTTGCCCAGAGAGAATTTAAAATTGCTCACCACAAAAAATGAAATGGTAATTTGTGATGTGATGCAGGTGTTAGGCAACTACGTGGTACTCATTGTGTTATATGTTTATCAAATCAATATGCTCTCTCCCTCAAACTTACAAAATGTTTGATGTCAATTACATCTCAAAGCTATTAAAAAATACATGGTTCTGTTTGAGAATTTCCACCTGAAATGTGGGATATATTTTCCATTTGTTTGTGTATTTTTCATTTAGTTGGTCATTGTTTGTATCTTGCAAGAATTATCACTCATCAATCACATCCACATGAAAGTTAACATAAAAACAGACAATAAAAACACTACCAAAAAAAAAAAAAAGAGAGAGAGAAATAGATGAGATCTGATGAGGTAACTCTGTGGCAGATTTTCTATATTTCATGGCAATTTAACCAAAAACAATTAGTAAAGGATTTCTCATTATTTGATTTTCTAAAGTAAACCACTTAATTTTGAGAAAGAAAACTTTCCATCACTGAAAACAGGAAGATTAATATGAAATTTTCATACTTTGTAGTAGCAGAAAGCTGACATAAAAACCTTAAGAGTAATTTTTTATGGACTATATTTATAGGTATAATTAATTCCCATTCTTTCTCTCAAGCTTCATTTCCTTAACCTGGTCATTTTACATTTGTTCTAATGGTCATAAAGCATTAATATGTCTATGTATATAATGCTCATAATTCTGAGATGTCTAGGTCATTTTTCCTTGATTTAGGGCCAGTCCATGCCTGTCTAGTTCTCTACTGTATTTCCATTGTAAATGTAAGCTAATAATTTATTCACAGACTACATAATTACGTGGGATAAAAATAAAGCACATTGTATTTTTTTTCTCATGAGTATAAGATACATAAACACAGCAGATGAAGAAATTTTTGTGCATGAGTTGCTGTCACGATATTCAATCTTAAATGTTTTGTGTCTTTTTCTCCTCTGATATTCCAAACATGCAGAAGGATATCTGCTACATCCTGGTCATTCAGTATATAACTGATGTTCTCATGAACAGAGGCATTCCTGAAGACAACTGTAAAATATCACACTAGCACATTATTTTTTATCTTTATTTATATTCCTTTGACCCTCACTCTTTCCTCCTCCTTAACCTCAGAAAACTCACATCATTAATTAGTATTGGCTAGCTTTTATAAGCATTTTGCTTTGTAGAAACATCCCGTCTATAACTGTCCAATATATGTCTGTCATTTTGACTTGCTTACTACATACAATTCCCTTGAAAACCTTCCATTTTGCTGTAAATAGCAATATCTCATCTTCCCTTATGGCCAAATAGTATTCCATTTTGTGGATATACCACATTTTCTTGATCCAATTCTCTATCAGTGGGCACTTAAGTTGCTTCCATGTTGTAAATAATGCTGCAATAAACAGTGTAGAGCATACAATTTTTTCAGTTGGTTTCAAGTATTCCCAGCATCATCTGTTAAAAAGACTCTCCCATATGTACAAAACCCTAAAAACTGCATAGAAAAACTACTCAAAATAATAGACCAGTTCAGTACAGTAGCAGGATACAAAAATCAATGCACAAAAATCAGCAGCTTTCCTATATGCAAACACCCAATCTGAAGAAGAAATTAAGAAATCCATCCCCTTCAAAATTGAAACCAAAAAATTCAAGTATCTGGGAATAAAGCTAACAAAAGACATAAAGGACTTATAAAAAGAAAATTACAAAACTGTGTTGAAAGAAATAGAAGACACAAGAACATGGAAAGGCATCCCCTGCTCATGGGTTGGAAGGCTTAACATTATCAAAATGGCAATCCTACCAAAAGCAATTTACAGATTCACTGTTGTTCCAATAAAAATCTCAATGACATTCTTCAAAGAAATAGATTGACTACTGATGAAATTCATATGGAACCACAAAAAATCTCGCATAGCTAAAGCCCTACTAACTAAAAGGAAAGAAAACGGAGGAATTTCACTCCCTGATTTCAAACTATATTACAAAGCCATAATAATTAAAACAGCATGGTACTGGAACAAAAACAGACAGAAAGACCAATGGAACCAAATAGAATACCCAGAATTAAAGTCACGTATCTATGAACAACTAATCTTTGACAAAGGAGCAAAGAAAATGCAGTGGAACAAGGACAGTCTATTCAATAAATGGTGCTGGGAAAACTGGACAGCCACATGCAAAAAAATGAAGCTAGACTATTAACTCACACCCTGCACAAAAGTCAACTCAAAATGGATAAAGGACCTGGATGTAAGACCTGAAACCATAAAATGTATAGAAGAAAATATAGGCAAAACTCTACACGACATACATCTCAGCAAAATCTTGAAAGACACATCCCTCCAAGCGAAGGAAGTGAAAGACAAGATAAACAGATGGGATCACATCAAAATAAAAAGCTTTTGTACAGCAAAAGAGACATTAACCAAAACTAACAGACACCCTACCAACTGGGAAAAGATCTTTGCACACAACACATCTGATCAAGGACTGATAACAAAAATTTACAAGGAACTCACACAACTCAACAAAAACAAAGCCAATAACCCAGTCAAAAAATGGGCAGAAGAGCTCAAAAGGCACTTCTCCAAAGAAGAAAAGCAAATGGCCAACAGATGCATGAAAAAATGTTCAACATCACTCATAATCAAGGAAATGCAAATCAAAACCACTATGAGATACTACCTCACACCTGAGAGGATCGCACACAGTAAAAATACAGGTAACAACAAATGCTGGAAAGGATGTGGAGAAAAAGGAACTCTTCTACACTGCTGGTGGGAATGTGAACTGGTCCAACCACTATGGAAAGCTGTATGACGATTCCTCAAACTGCTAAACATGGAGCTTCCATACGACCCAGCAATACCACTTTTGGGAATTTACCCGAAGGACACAAAAACACTAATCCAAAAGGATACATGCACACGTATCTTCATTGCGGCACTGTTCACAATAGCAAAGGCATGAAAGCAACCCAGATGCCCAAAAATAGATGATTGGATCAAGAAGACGTGGTACATATACACAATGGAATACTATTCAGCATTCAAAAAAGATAAACACATGCAATTTGCAGTGACATGGATGGAATTAGAGGGGATCATACTCAGTGAAATAAGCCAGAAAGAAAGAGAAAAATATCAAATGGTTTCACTTATAACAGGACTATAAGGAAACCAAATAGGAGAGAGACCGTCAGCGGGATGGAGGGGCACGGGAGGAGGGGAGGAAAAGGGCACAAAATGGAGTAGAAAAGAACACAAGTGACCATGGAGATGGATCACGGGTGAATTGGTGGTGGGCTACCCAAGCGGAATACAAAATGTAAAAGACATAAATAACAATAAAAATATATGAAAAGGAAAAAGAAAAAAAATACTCTCCCACACTGGCTGATATCTTACTAGTTTATTTTACTAAATAAAACATTCATACTTATTAAGCTACTCTTCCTAAGTTTAGATGTCCCGGAGCGGCCTTTTGATAATACTGGCTCATAACTAACTCAGAGATCTATTCTGAAATTACTGTCTGAATGTTACATTGTTGGTAAAAAAATAAAATCATATGCTTCAGAAACAAGCTGAACAAGAGGTTGCATTTGGCATTCTGTTGTCAAAGTTGTGGAGGCTGACTTTCATTCTTGCCCACACGGATGGCAGCTACCCTACTTCACAGAGCCAGCCCATAAGGATATCTGCTATCAGTCCAAGTGTTTCTCTGTAACAGACCGTTGAGTCTTCGAAAGCATTCTGAAAATACACAGATTGAAACCCCAGATTGCTACACAACACTTTACAGAAAAGATCACTTGGGCAAGAAAAACCATAATGGCAGGTGGTCACTACCCTACTCTCTTGACCGTGCGTGTGTGTGTGTGTGTGTGTGTGTGTGTGTATGTGTATGTGAATTCACACACACACACACACACACATAATCATTCTTCAGTGTACACTATACTAAAGTATATTTTGTCATTTTCCCTTTAAATGGAGTGGGAGAAGGAGTTGTGGAAATAGAATTGCCAATTTTAATTTTGAAATAGTGAGCCAGATACAGGTAGAATAATTTTGCTTTTGACACAAAAGTAAAGTTTAGTTCAGTTTAGTAGAGTTAGTCTGCAATACAATATGGAACTCTTGTTCAGCAAGTGTTTGAAATATGAACTAAACAGAAGTGGAAGATCTTAAGCAAAACATTTCATAAAAAGCAATGATCAAGAGGGAGTTCTGAGACAGTAGGGGATAAATACAGGTCAGTTCACCTAATCCTGGGTATCACAGCTTAGTCCTGCTATACTCTTTATCTCCCATTCATTTCCTTTCTTTATATGTCTTTAGACCTCTGACTTCATATTCCATTTCCAATTCTGAACTTGTATCCTGTACCTGACAGCCAATTTAACATTTCTGGCCTCCCAGACCTTGCCTCAGCATTATGCTGTCCTTATGAGTGTCTCATCCAGCTCATCTAAGGGGAACTTGGACAGGTAATATCTATCTTTCCCCTTTTAGAAGGAAGTTAATAATACCTGTACTGGTGGGTCATGTTTGTTCCATAATAACAATTAGAACTATAAACAAAGCAAATTAATCATGTTGTACTTGTATGGTATGTAAATACATATACCTAAAACAAGAGATTAATTTGAATACTAGCTATGAATCACAGCAGCCCTGTGACATACTTTAAAATACACCTAGAAAGAATGAAAAGTGCTTCTGAAATAATATAAATTATGTTTGCTAATAGGTATTGTATACTTACCATATATCAGGCATTGTCCTAAACTCATAGGAAATGTTAAAGATATCTGGAATATTGAATTTTTGATTAGTCTCTATTCTCAAAATGATGAACATATGATTAGTAATTAAATAACTATTACTTTGATTTACACATTTCAATATTTGAACTTTATAAAATATTTCTAACATTTGTCACTTCATAATGTAGTAAAATTTGTAGGTAGAAAAGTATTTTTACTTGAATTTCCTGATGAGAAAGTAGCACTCTGTGAATCATATACTATTTTTTTCAAGTAGTAAAGATAATATAAACTTTCCCCATACATGTTAAACAGTAACGGTCTAGTGAGAATGCCAGTTAGATGCAATATCTTTTTATATCTTGCTCTCCTCACATATAATTTACTTTCTGTTTTTCACGCAGATACTCATATTCATTATTTGAGAGCTGGCAGATAAAGTGATAGTAGAATGATGCTTAAACTACCCTCCAATAAGGACAATTCACCAGTTGTCTCTAGAAAACTCATTCTCAAACTTGAGCTTGTCAGATTCTGAAAACAGCTGGTTCCGCCCTAGAGCTTTTGATTCAGCAGCCCTGAGACAGGGACAAAAATCTACACTATTAAACTCCCAGGTGATGCTAATGCTGCTAATCCATACATCACACTGAGAACCATTGAACCCAGACTATAAAAAAGGATATTGACCCCTAATGGAATTCATCCAAGAAGGGGTTAATATCCAAAACAGACAAGGAGTTCTCAACACGCAACAGCAACAAAACACAAACATCCTGATTTAAAAATGGATGGAGGATCTGAATAGACACTTTCCTAAAGAAGATAGACAAATGGTTTACAAGTACATGAAAAGATGTTTATCACCTATCATCATTAGGGAGAAGTGAAAATAAACAAAATGCCACCTCTTATCAAGTACTGGAGAGGATGCAGAGCGAAAGGAAACTTTGTACATTGAAAGTGGGAATGTAAGTTGGTAGATCCAGTCGTTATGGAAAGCAATATGAACTTTCTCAAAAAAATAAAAATAGAAATTCCCTCCAATACCATTCTGAGTATCCACCCAAATAGTACAAAAACACTATTTTGAAATGAAATATGAACCCCCATATTTATTACAGAATTATTTACAATAGCCAAGAGTTGGAACAACCAAAGTGCTAATCAACCAATGATTGAATAAAGATGTACACATGAAATATTACTCAACTAGAAAAAGAATTCTGTCACTTGTCACTGCATGGATAGACTAGAGTATATGCTTACTGAAACTAAGTCAGATGGGGAAACAAACACCATATGGTTTCAACCACATGTAAGTAAACAAAACAAGTTAAATAAAAATACAATTTTAGACTATAACACCAAATTAGTGGGGAAGGAATATAGGTAACTCTGGAAAAGTGGTGGATTGTATGGTTAAGGATAAAATTGAACTTTTAGAGGTGTCCTAATGCAGCACACACAGAGGTTGATATATGATGCACACGTGAAACTTACATAAAGTAAAAACACAGTGTTACAACAGTTATGTTTAAAAATCTGTAGGGAATATAACATAAAAGAGGAAAAATTGTAAAAGGAAATTAAGTCTTTGAACATAATAGAAATAACTCCAGGAATTAATACTCACCATGCTTAAAATGATGAAAAATACATTGAATAGCACATAATATAAGTGTATTTTGAAAATTGTTGACTTACTCTTTATTTTTAATTTGTGTTTTCCTAGTTCAATAATCATGTGCTATCATGATGTTAAGGGAGAACACTGAGTGTATATATAAATTATCAAAATTATTGTACATGTTGCTTGTACATGTACAAAAAGGCATCACATTTATTCAGTATGAATGTTTTGTTTTTAAAAATGAAATAACAGAATTTAAAATGAATATAAACAAGTCAAATGAAATTGTCAATGAACTAGAAATACATTTTTCTGACATCACAGAATTTAAAATATTTATTTCTACTAAGTAAATAAATAGCATCTAAAATAACTCAATTGTGATGTGGTGTTAAAGTTAAAAATATTAAAAAGGCAAAGAATTTCCTCTATTAGTCTATTGTATTGATTGGACACCTTCAGTTGAAGCAAACAGTTACATATGTGTTAAAATTGGCTGGTTGCACACTAATTTATATCCTCATCACTAATATGCTCCTTGAACTCCAGAAGTAGATCCAGCTACCTATTCTACCTCTCCTTTGAATGTCCAATAAGCAACTTAAGCTTAACATATACAAATATTCTTCACATACACAAAATTCAGCTCTTGAATTTTGCCTTCTCTGATTTTAGATTGAGTATTGCTCTGATCTTGTCTAACAAATCTAAAAGGATTTCCAAATTGATCTGACATTCCAAAAGTAATTCGAATGTGTCTCATAAAAAAAGGTCAAAGAATATTTATAGAAATACAAAAATATCCTGGTACACAACAAACTTTTAATGTTCGGCATCCAATAAAAATTTACCATGCTTACAAAAAAACTTTACGTCAATATTTATAATTGTATTCTACATAGTCAATAGTTAAGAAGAGATTCATTTTCTGGCTTATTCCACTTAACATAATCATTTCAAAATCCACCCACATTGTCCCAAAAGTCACTATTTCCCCTTTACTTTTTAATAGCCAAGTAATGTTCAACTAAGTATTGATATATGGAACTCACTCATTTGCAGAATAATAACCCAAAGAAAACAAACTGGTAAAGAGTAGCAAAAATAATTCTTAGACTCTTAAAATATACTGGCTACCAGACGGGATGGGAGGAAGGAGAGAGGGTATGGGAGAAGAAAAGTGACAGGGCACTGGCACTGGAGATTTAATGGATGGTGAGTGAAACATGTGCACATATGGAGGTGTGACGTTGTACTTCCAAAATAACAGTTATGTAACTTATTGTCAAATCAATAAAATTTGAGGAAAAAGTGGAAGCTATTTTAAAAAACCCCAGCTTTCAGAAGGGAAAATGCAACACATGAGAAATACAACATGCAAACTAAAATAGATGATTATACATGATAGGAAAAAGGTGTCATTAACTTGAAGAGATACTAATATAAACAAATGCACATGGAATGCAGAAAGAAAACAGATAAAAACAATGAACAGTACACCAGTGAGCTGAAGGACAATTTCTCAGGTCTAATATACATGCAAAGGAAATGCCTTGAATGAAAAGGAGCAGACAATATATTTGAATAATGGGATAGACAGGATTCTAACACAGCCTCCAAGATTTTTCGACTCCTGGTGTACTCAGCCTGAATAAAACCAAGGATAATGAATGTGGTGTATTTTACTCTTTTGGTTAGGTATGCTATGGGGAACAAATATCCTTAAAATGAAGCAGTTAGTCAGATTGTCCTGACTTAATCACATGAATGATTTGAAAGAGCTTTATCCAGCAAAAGAAAAGTGAGTGATTTGAAGCACAAGAAATATTCCAAATATTGCTGCTGATTTAAAGATGGAAGAGGCCATGTGACATGGAATGCAGGCAGCCTCTAGTAGCTGAATGCATTACATAGCTGACAGCCAGCAAGTAAATGAGAATTCAGTTCCTAAAACCATGAGGAACTAAATTATGCCAACAAAATGAATGATTTTGGAAGATTTTGTTCCCAGAGCCTCCAAAAGAAAACTCAGAAAAGACACTAATTTCATTTTTCTGAGATTCTAAGCAGAGAATCTATCCATAACTAGCTGGATTTGTGACCTATAGAATTGTGAATAAATGAATGCAGTTTTAAGTTGCAACATCGTGGTGATTTATTTCATGTGCAATAGAAAGCAAACACAAGAAATGTAAAATATTTTCAATTTCAAAAAACTACGAGCACAAAGAACCAAGAATCTAAACTAACCCTATATACTGAAACATAAGGAAAACTATTCCAATCATATAATTATCAAGTTGCTCAAAATCCATGGTAACATTTAAAAAAATCTTTAAAGAAATCAGAAGGTAAAGAGCCATCTATAAGACCCATATAAGCCAATAAGATGGAAGAAAATAAGCTATTAATACCAATTAAAAAAAAACTTGGCATCATATTAATATCAATGTAGATATCAGAGAAAGACTATTAACAGAGAAAAAAGGCCATTTTACAATGGTAAAGTGATCAATTTATCAAAAGAATGTTTTATATGTTTATATATCTACTTAGAGTGGTTCAGCACGCATGAAACAAAAAATGATAGAACCGCAAGGAAAAATCAACAATGGCAGCTAGCTAATTTGATATCCTATCTCAAAATTTAGGTAGTAAAGATTTTAATCTATAAATAACACAACCAAATGTGCCTAGTTAACAAATCTCAGTAAATTAATGTAACAGAATGTTTATTTTATGACCACAGTGGAAAAACATTGACAAAGATTCATAGAATATCTCCAAGGGCTTTATTTCTTTAAATTTAATTTAAATCCTTTACATTATTTTCTATCCCCCGTAGGTTTCCCACCACCAATTCACCCATGACCCATCACATAGTCCCTTGTGTCTTTTCTCCCCTATTTTGGTCTCTCTCCTTCTCCCTCTCCTGTAGAATGTCTCTTATTTGTGGGTGCCTACTAGTTTTTGCTTTTGTTTATGTTTTGCGTGCTATTTTCTCCTTCTGATTTCTCATTTGGCTCTCTTATATTCCTCCTATAAGTGATACCATTTGATGTTTTTCTTTTTCCTTCTGGCTTATTTTGCTGAGCATGATTCCTACTAGCTCCATCCATGTTGCTAAGAATTGCGTTAGTTTATCATTTTTGAATGCTGAATAGGATTCCATTGTATACATGTCCCACATCTTCCTGATCCAGTCATCAATTTTTGGGCATTTGTGTTGTTTCCATGTTTTAGCTATTATAAATAGTGCTGCAATACGCACCCCAACTGCAGAGGCATGAGTGCAAGGCCTGGAGGGTAGCTACTGGGAGCAAATTAGCCCGCAGGCCTCTGCCCAGGGGTTCTTAAGGACTAAACAACCAGCTCCACACCTCCAGCCGCTGCTCTGCTCTGGCTGGACCCCCAGGTTTGCTCAGGGAGGAAGACTCCTGATGCCCTAGGGGAAGGAACTGTCAGGTGCAGCACACCCCAACTGCAGGGGTGTGAGTGCAAGTACTGGAGAGTAGCTGCTAGGAGCAAATTAGCCCGCAGGCCTCCACCCACGGGTTTTTAGGGACTGAACAACAAGTTCCACCCCTCCGGCCACCGCTCCGGCTGGGCCCCCAGGTGAGCTCGGGGAGGAAGACTCCCAGCGCCATAGGGGAAGGAACCGTCGCGCACAGCACACTTCAACTGCAGGAGGGTGAGGGCACCCCGGGGCTGGAACCTGTCGTGCTGCAGGAGTGCAAGGAAGGAGTGGAGCCCCACCCACTATGATAGAAGCAATGACCAGGCACCAGGCGTGGCACAAAACAGTGACTAGGCACGCTCGCTGGCAGGGAGGCAGCAGACCCCCACCCACCCACCCTCAGCAATAGAAACAGCCAAAGGGAAGCACACACACACACACACACACACACACACACACACACACACACACACAC
>PVIJ01011089.1:0-56507 GCA_004024925.1 Scalopus aquaticus
AAATCCCACTTGGTCATGGTGTATTATCTTATGGATGCATTGTTGGATCCTATTGGCCAAGATTTTATTAAATATTTTTGCATCAGTATTCATTAGGGAGATTGGTCTGTAGTTTTCTTTTTTTGTGTAAGACAAAAGAAAATTAACCTGTCGAAAGAGTAGATTAAAAAAAGTGCTGTAGAATTTGACCGAAGAACTTGTTTCGAGGCTGTGAGTGGCCAGTGAAAAGAGAAAAAGAAAAGAAAAGCATCACATTTGTGTAGCTTTCATTGTGTAAAGGAAGGAAGATCATTTTCCGATTAGGAGGTAAAACACTTCCTGCCCTAAACTTTAGTCATTTGTTTATTTCCTATTCATTCATCATATTACTGGTAGAATGATATTTCAATCAGATTTTACCAATCCTTAGCTTAAAACCCTTCTGTGACTCCCCTTGCCTTTGGCATGAAATTGGAAGCAGCTATTCCCTGTCTATGCCCCCTGCCACCTCTCTAGCTTCATCTCCTGTTACTTTGCTGAACATACCCTATGTGAAATCACATTAGCCTCTTGTCTTTGAATGAGTCAGACTCACCCCCTCCTCCAAATTTTAGAACACTCCCTCCCTCCTCTGGCTCATCCATCTGACAAAATCTTCACACCCTTTAAGGTTCACTTGAGCTTCTTCAGCTCTGGGAACATGCCCTCATCCCAGGATGCGCTGTGTGCTGCTTTTTGCTGCATCCTCAGTATCTTGTGCATAATGCCCACAACACTAGCTTTAATCTATTAAACTCTTGGTTTCCTCCAACCTCGCTCTCCCCTTAATCCATGAACTGATTAAATACAGAGATTATTCTTATTCTTCTTAGAGCCCGCATTGTCTACTACATTGCCTCCTACTACATAGGAGGCCTTTAATAAATATACTTGAATATTTGAACTATAATTGGGGTGAAGGTACCTAGCTTTCTCCAGTCTTACTCCATGAATAAAACTTGGACGATCTTCAGGGTTGACTGTTATAGAAGTAATCTCTAATATCAGCTGCTCAGACAGAACTTGAACAACTAAATAGTAGAGAATTACAAGCTGAGGTTGCCAGTGAGAACGTGAAAAGAAGGTATTCGGCATTGTTGGCTGAAAGCAGAGCCATATGTTCCAGATGCCAGCTGACATTTTACTGTGGGAATCCAGGGCTTCCTTAGATCTAGGTCTGATGGGAGGCCATGCTCCTCAGCTCTGCATAATTGCATCTTGGCGCTTTACATTCTCCAGAATCTCAGAGTTGCAAGGGTCTCTGCCCTACCTGCCACCTCCCACAGCCACCCCTGAAAGGCCAGCAGTGGCTGCCTGTCCTGCTGCCAGTTCTCAGGTATTCTAATTCGCTCCTTTGAATGAACAACTATTTGCATTTGTCATATTTAATTCAGATATATTTCTAAAGAAATAAAATATTTCAGAAGTGGCAGATGCTCCATTTGTAGTTGTTCCAAATCCCACCTCCCTTTCTTCCTCTCCCCGCCCAGGGGTCCATTCAAAACAATTGTAACACTTTTACGGATTGACAAGGTAGCTGGGAATCAGATCAAGGGAAAGTTTCTGTTCAATAGCACAAGACACAGGGAACTAGGTGACTATCACTAAAACACCACTAGTTAAGATAGAACAGATTTATGAGTGTGAGTTTGTACCTTAGGCCTGTCATATTTTTTCACCTTTATGTTAGTTAATTGCAGAGTAACATAAATTAACTTTGGAACATAAGCAAAAATGGGAACTTTATTTATGAATTTCTTGGATTTCTTTACCTCAAGCCAAACAACTAAATTGCTACTTAGCATAAATTATTTATGGGCCCTGGCTCAATACCATCCAGCACCAGCCCCCGGAGGTATGGGAGATATAAAAGATTTAAAGCATCGCTGCGACAGTGTTCGGGCCGCCACGGAGCCGTGTTTCTTTCCAGAAGGGTCCACTTTATTTTGTTGTAAATAAATAGAGGCTAGATTTCCAGGGAGGGAAGTTAGCTTCCAGCAGGACGGTGGTGGTGTTTTGCATATGTTAATTACACAACCCTTTTATGACAGATAGACACAGTGTTTGCATAGATATTTCTCAAAAGACCAGTAGACCAAAATGGATCTTTTCATTTCCTGGCACAGAGTCATTTCTCTCATTTGATCTCACTTCAAAATCTGAAGTTTTCAAAGCTTGCCACCACAACTAGTCAATAAAAAATGGTCCTATCAATACAATTGTAGCAGAAACAAATGCACGTCACCTGCAATCTTGACTCCTTTTTCCTTAAAATTCAAGGTTGATAATGCTGCGCTGACACCTGTGACAAACCTATTGTCACTTCTTAGGTTGTCTTTACAAAGCTCTAACCTTAGCATGTCGTCCTTTGCTCCAAAATACTCTTACATCCCTTGTTTCTCAAACACAGTCTGTTTGTGAGACAAGGTGATAGCCTTCTTTCTCCTTAGGTCAGATATATTTCACTTGGTTCACACAGATTTTAAACTTCGCACAAAAACTGTAAATTTCTAGCTTTTAATGCCCCAAATTGGGCAGCTATTGACTTAAGCTGAGTAGTTTGACTTTTCTCAACTCTCCAGTTTGCCACAGGCCCCACTATCCCCTAGTATAGCCAGTCTACTTCACAGTTAGGTCTTAGGGGACCTTTCACCCATGAAGGCATTTGCATTTCTGACCTTTGATTTAGGTTATGCTTTGCCGATATATTTATAACTTTTATGTTTACCTTGGATAGTATTATATATTACTATTTCCAAAACAGAAGAAGATCTTGGCAGGCTATAGCAATGACCCATAGTTATGACTATCATTTTATAAGACGCAAAATAGACAAGTATATTTCTACTCAAATGTAACACAGATTAGTCAAATTTGCTCATTTTTCTTTTGGAAACCATGGTATGATGTAGCCAATTTCCTTAAATAAAAGAAAATCTTCCCTATCATTAGGTTTCTTAAATCGTTGGTGTAATGTTGATTATCTCATTTTGACTAGATCAGTTGTCCAGTCTCCACTACGCTCTTCCCGCTGTCTCAGGCGCAGGCACGTCCTGGACTCTCACTGCCTGATCTGCATTGCTAGATCCTCCCTGCACCCCAGCTCTGCCTCCGTCCCAAGCATCACCTCTCAGGGCCTCTTTCAGACCTTGAATTTGGTGATATTGCTATTTTTTTAAAAAACATCTTCCTGCTATATTTAGATCAGAATCAGATCCTGAATGTCACCCAAAAATAGTGATCTAGAAAGCTTCCCTCCGCCTTCTTGTGTACCCTTCAGTTTTAAGGGGAATCTGCCACAAGGTAGAGGAGAATAAATGGGGATTTGGGGACCTAGTGGGTCCAAATTCCTTGTATTAGACCTGCCTTGCTCTCAGCTTTCTTGCCTGTAAAATGGGGGAAAGTAGCACATATTTTCCAGAGTTGTTTGTTAGAGATACATTTTCTAATATGTATTTTAAAGACACTTAGTCAGTTAATCTTATGGACCAGTGTCATGAGATAGAATTTATTTTGTTGATGAAACAATGAGAAAGTTCTCTTTTATTTCTTCTTCTTTCTTTCTGCCACCATCTGTGATGAAAGATCACCTATGCCTAAAAGCTCTTTGACTATATCTTACCCCAAGCTTTAGCTCCCCAAACTTACACACCAGGAAAAATAGAAATAAGATTCTGTAGAGCTGGGTTCCAGCAGAACCCAGCAGAGTCTGGACCCAGCCCAAAGGAAAGAACAGCCTCCTTAAGAACACAAAGGGAGGGGCTCCCTGGTGGCGCAGCGGTTGGGCGCTGCGCTGTGAAGCTGTTGGCCGTGGGCGATGCCGGTTCGAGGCCCAGCTGGGGAGAATCCCACATGGTGCGGCGGACCTCTCCTGCCTCTCCCGCTGCTCTCCTCAGCAGTGTATCTCTGATCTGCCTGTTCTGCTCCCCACTCTGTCTCTGGTGAGCCCTCTCGCCACCCCGTGCCTCCGGCCTGTACCCCAGCTTGTATACATAAATAAATTAAAAAAAGAACACAAAGGGAGCCCCTCCTTATGAGGGTTCAGATAGCTTGTTCTCCTGCCTCCCTTATCTCTCACCCCCAGGAAAGGAGAATAAGACTTCACATGAGTGATCGTCCCAAAACTGGCCATATTGCATATTTTTATAACCAATTGTATGTGTAGATATTATAATAGATAATCTGAATGTGTTATACACGTCCTACATAAAACATAAGGGTTGCTGTCTCTAGCTCACATGCATTTAAAAAGCTAATTTTAATATTTAATGCTCCTAACAGTCATCTAAATTTCAAAAGGTAAGCAGGGAAATACCATATAAAAGACCCAGAGTCTAAAACAAATGTTACTGATAAAATCTGGGATTTGTCTCTTTCCCCTCATACCCTAAAAACTGCAACTCTCACCATTCTAGATTTTAGAGACCAAAAACACAGTATACACCATTTATTCCTTTTGAGCCCAGTGCACTTTTGAAATGAAGTTATGAAAAGATACAAGGAATATCCACACACTCATTGATCCAGTATTAATAAAAAACTTTTTAAAAAGTTCTACATTTTACATTTGTTTTTCTTTTTGAATCTGTGTTGTGAATTTTGAAAAGTACAATCTAACTCATAACGTATTAGCTCATAACGTACTCAGCTACTCATTTCGTGGTGGCACCTCAGGGCTGCTCTCCACAGCAGCTGGTATGCTGGGCAGTTCTTTGACAAACTTGCTAAATCCACTAGCTGGCATGCTTCTCAGGCTTTTGACTTGGAAATTGGATGATTCCTTAGCAAAATGAATAGAACTCCCTTCAGCAAAGTTTGGGTCAATCAGATACTTCATCTAGGCTTTAAATGTCAGAAAACACTGGGACCATTTTTCTGGGTTAAGCATGGTGAGTGCTATGGATTGAATTTTCATGTCCCCCCTAATCCTCACTGTGATGGAATTAGGAGGTGGGGCCTTTAGGAGATAATTTGGTTTCAATGAGATCATGGGGTAAAGTCTCCATAATGGGGCTGCTTTCTTTATAAGAGGAAGTGTCTAGAGTGTTCTCCCTCTCTCAGTCAGGTGAAGAGAGAGCCAGAAGGCAACTGTCAGCAAACCAGCAACTTGGCCTGGCTAACACCCCAGACCTGGACTTTCCGGCCTACAGTGAGAAATATGAGAAATAAATGTCTGTTGGGTTATCTACCCAGTTTATGGTATTTTGTTATGGCAGCCCATACCATAGGACAATGACTATTTCAGAGTCTGTGTGTTCGTGCATGTGTGAGTATGTGCACATAGATCCTGGGCTATTGGGTGATTAGGTATACTTTCTCAGTCAATTTCCCTACTGCATATGAGACTGGCAGAAAAACTCTTCTTTTGCTGAATTGTAGTGTAGAGCCAGAGAGTGGCAAACAAGGGAAAGGAGAGGTAGCACAACACTTTAAAAAAAAAAAAAAGCAGAGTTTTCCCCTCCATTTAATGAAGAATTTACCTTAAAGATAACCAGGCATGTCAAAAGAGTACTGGGATTCTTGAAACTTATGGAATGAGCCTCAATTTCCTTCAACTTCTTTTAAAAGATGACCTTTTCTTGGCTTAGCATCATGTCAAGACTGTTATAACTGGTCAGTTTTAGTGGGGGACTGTGGGCAGGCAGGTGAAAGAAAGAACGTGGTCAAAGGAAGTTTTCAAAGCTGCATATTTTCCTTCTATAAAAGCAATTTCAAAAGTCCCTCCTCCCCACCTCCCTTCACCCCCCATCCCCACCTAGACTCAAAATGTGTGAATTTTCTTTTTAAACTTTCTATGTGCCTACTGAATAGTATGACAGTATGGAAAGCTCTCTTGGGTAATTTGGGGAAATATATGTATTAAAAATGAAGTTATGAAAAATTGAAAATTGCTTTTGAACATCTATGATGGTACAACCCATATATTGCTATTTTCTTTACAACGTTAATATGAATTTTTGCATGAGACTTAAGTAGCCATGCCTCTTAGCTTCTGAGAAGAGATAAATCATACTTCTCTATGGTTGTTTTGTTTTTGTACATAGTGTCAGATGCTTATAATTTGTGTTCTGACTTCTATCCTATTTTCACTTAAGCAAATGCCTTTTAAAAAGTTCCGTATTTTAAAAACATGTATCTAAAGAAAACTGGTTGTGATTATCAATTTCAGATGAAATCAGTCCTATTTAATAATTATGAAGCTTGAATTTTTTGTGGGGAGGGAGCTTGGAAATAGACTTTTTCATGGCACAGCTCCCTTTTAGTTAGGACAGGAAATATGCCTCATGTTACTGCCTTCATCTTCATTTTGATAAACTTACTTCATGTGTGACCTTCACACTGAGAGGCAGGGCCTTCTCCAGGCACATGCTGTCCTTTTGCCCACAAAGAGAAAGGCCTGTGCCTCGTGCTCCCAACACAAGGCAAACGAAGTTTAGAAAGGACCCCAAGGGAGATCTGCCTTCCAAGGCAGTGCACTTCCTCCTGTACCACATTGACCTATGTGCAGTTATACAAGCTTTTGTTTTTTCTTCTAGGGCCTATTTTTTAAAAAGTGGGAAAAATAAAGACATCTATCTAGTTTCAATGACAATTTTAACCCTCTGATACTATATATTTTCAAAGTCTGAAATTGTCCCGTGTAAAAAAGCTCTAAGATAAATAGATCAACTTATAACTGGATCTGGGTTTTCATGTTTATTTTTGACCCCTCTTTTTTGAAATGGATGGGAAGAAGTAACAAGATACCAAAAGAAGAGAGTAACCCCTTGGGGGCCTAATGTCACTCTCTGGCCTAGTGATAAGCAGAAGAGGGCAGGAGAATCAGGGGCAAATCAGGTAAGTTCACAGTTTCCCGGGATGAAGGAAAATAAGGGGCAGGTAGGAGCAGGGGCACTGTGGGAAAGAGACAATGTGGTATGTGAAGCAGTATACTGGATTTAAATCAAAACACTGGAGTCTCAGCCTTTGCTCTGCCACTGACTGGCACCATCATCTAGACTCGCTTATTCTCTGCATTGTGTACCTTTCAAGACAAGATCTCATTTGTCAGGGATTCCTGCTGTTTCCAGAATATGGTGAGGTCTACAACACTAGTTAACCCAACTGTTTGCCTGTCTGGGCTGGATCTTCTTGGGATCCCAATTCCTCAAGGTTAAAGTTAATTTTTTCAGAAACTGGGGTCCTCTTAAGATCAGGATTTGCTCAACAAAGTACATGGTTTGCTTCAGAGCCAGGTAAGCCTACAAGCTTCTTGGCCCTGACAGCCCATCATGTCCTTCGGCCATCTGTCCACTTGCACAAACTGACTGTCCCAGAAGCCCATGCTTCCTCTCTAGCAGAGAGATTGCTCAACTTAGAGTTGAGTTGGGAGGCAAGGTCTGTGTCTTCCTCATTGTCCCTGACTGCTTCCAGTGTATTATACCTCTACCCTGGGGAAAAATTCTCCAGTCCTTTAGACTCCTTTTCCATTACTTTCAATCAACTTTCTCATCAATCCTCAGGATCACTTCTAAGTGTCATATCAAAAATTATCTGTAATGAGTTTGGAGACTAGGCCTAAAAGAATTAGGGCCCTACTATAGGAAAGGATGGCAGTTTTACATGAATTCAGGGCAGTCTGAGTATTTGTTAGTAAGAGTGGGCATTAGGGGTAAGAAAAGTAGAGTTGAATTTTATTTATCAAATGATGTTATAGTGAAAGTTTTGACAAAGATTCTGTGGCAAGACACAGCATCTACCTCACTTGGACTTGTTTTGAAATGCATAATGAAAAAATTATATTAGGTTCTCATTTACTTTTGAAGAAATTATTTCTGGGAGCTTTCTGATTTTCAGATTTGATTGCAGGGTTTTTGACTAATAAGTCAAGGTTGTTACACATGTAAAGATGATGATTTCTGGGCCTCCCTGGTGGCTCAACGGTTAAGCGCTGTGCTGTGGAGCTGTCAGCAGCAGTGACGCGAGTTCCTTGCCTGGCCAAGGGAGATTCCCACATGGCGCAGCAGACCTCTCCTGCCTCACCTGCTGCTTCCCTCAGCAGTGTATTTCTGTCGATCTGTCTATTCTGCTCCCCATTCTGTCTCTGGTGAACCCTCTCACCCCCTGTACCTCTGGCCTGTACCCCAGCTTGTGTGTATAAATAAATAAATCTTAAAAAAAAATAAAGATGATGATTTCTTCAAGACATTAGACAACTTTTTTAAATGTGTTTGCAGAAAAGATGAAGATGATATATTGCACCAGCCTTTTCAGATTCACCGTGATGTTCCACTTACATGTAAAAGATAAACTAAGGAAAAGCATCTGGCTTACACATTCTTCTTCATCCATTTACTCATGAATTCAAATACTGGCAATACACCTGGTATTTTGCTGGGCATATCTACATCCAGATATAAATCATCTGATAAATTTTGCCTTGCTTACAAATTGAAGAAAGCAACAAGGGAAATCGGGGATGTGGATGAAATTCTTACCAGTAAGAAAGACTTTTGCAGTGGATAGATCTGTGGAATAAAATAAGCTTGCCAGCTTAGAGTCCGCAAAAGCATGAGAGGAAATTATCAGACATGCGTCTTCAAAGTTTGAAAACCAAATTCCAATACCTGTCCAGAGAGAAGCTATGTCCTAATAAATAAGACCCTAAGTGGAACAGGGATGGGTATGAGAAAGAAGTGAGGGATGGTAAATGTCAAGTGGGCCTGATTAAAGTGAAAAAAGAGGGGAGCACCCTATGGTTCATGAAGAACACAGTGAGATATTAAGAACAGATAAGAACAGCCAAAGATAAACACACAAAAATATAAACACATCTGAAAAATATTCCTTGGAGAAAAATTTCAGTACTTAGTATGAAGAACAAGAATAGTTCATTACTTCACATTGGTGGTACCAGCCTCACAAGTAAAAGTAAAGCTGCTTAAACATATATTTTTTTCTTTTTTGTTCTCTCTCAGGAAACATGAGCTTTGAAGTGATGAGAGTGGGGTCAACATGGTTTAGGATGAAGGCAGCCAAGGGAGGGGGAGATGGGAAATCGCCCAGCAGTGCCAATGAGGTCATCTCCAGACCCAGAGGAAGGAACTCACAGGGCTCAGAGTGCATTAGAGTAGTAATCTCTGGGGAGTGCTGGGAATAAGGATGTGCCAGAGTACTCAAGATGAGTAAATGAAATTCTGAATTTTAAAACTGGGAAAAGTTAGAATATAGAAACCACAGATCACTAATCTGTCATGGCAATTTTAGCAAACTTCATTAAATGATTTTTAAGCAAAATATTTTTGAGCAAATGGAAAAATAAGTAGCAGTAGATACAGGATTAATTAAGTAAGGTAAAATTCCCACAAGGTTTCTATTTCTATTTCTATTTGATGATCATGAATGATTTGAGGGTTTTTGCATCATAAATCAAGAATTCTACACATGTAAAGAATCCTGATTTCTTCCAGACATTTAAGAGCATTTCTTATATGTTTGCAGAAAAGATGAAAATATAGAAGAAACAAGGTGAGGGTGAGAGGGAAAGGGTAAGATCAATGATGGCATTTAGTTCCAGGCGCGATAAGATTGGTGTTATTGTGAGACTTGCAAATGGATTTGCTTGGGAGATAGCCCCATGTACAGGTCTCGAGCTCGAGAGCAAGGTCCAGGCCAGAGGTGACTGTTTTACAATTTTTCTACAGAGATGATAATTGTCCGTTTCTAAGGGTGCAATATATGTGTGTGAATGTTAACTTTAAATTTATTCAGTTTAACCCACAGCCTGCATTCGGTTGTATGTGCCAATGTATGCATGTCCACATATATGCTATTTGCCACCCTCTAGATCAGTAATCAAACTGCAAGCTCCTCAAAGACTAGGACTCTCCTTTTTGATTCTTAAGTCCTTGGTGCCAATTCTGTGATTGCCAGAGAAAAAGAACTCAATAAATGTTTGTTGAATCAATAAAGAGTGGGCAAGACAGACTTGGCAAAACATAATTATTATATACTGGGTTGAATGTTATAATGACGGTATTAACAAAGTACTCTAGGATGTTGAAGAGCAGACTCTGCCTGGATAAATCTGGGAAAGCCTCACAGAAGAGCTGACACTGGATATTCTTTAGAGATGAATAATTTGCCTCATGGAGAAGAGCAAGAAAGGCACTCCAGTTACAGAGAAATTTGTACAAAAGTGAGGAGAAATGCAATGCATTCCAAGAATTTACTGTGACTGGAAAAAAACATACAGGGGGTGTATATGTACGAGTGGGACTAGTTCAGGGTTTTTAGCATCTTTGGGATCTGCATGAGTAACTCAAGGGGAAAATAAGGGCTGGGCAAGATAGGAGACATGTTTGCTACTATAATGAGTGATTAGACATTTGCCTTTTCCATAGTGGTCTCAACTGGGTCAGGTTAATTGAGGCACAAGTGACATTTGGAGGAGCAGCAGCTGATATTTTAAAAGTGATTTTAGACAGGTGGAAAAGTCTTAATGTAGAGATGGTGAAAGTAAAGTGCCCTGAGCAGAAGCTCAGGAGATGGGGGTCCTATTGATTTTATTCCCAGATTTGAAACCCCTATCGGTAAAACCTTGGACAAGTACTTCCTCTTCCTGGATCTTAACTGAACACTCCTCTTGGGATTCCTGTTAATTGATTTTGTTTCCCATCTTCAGCACAGAACTTGGCTCATAGGAACACTCAATAAAGGATCGTTAAAAAGGATAGGACTTTGTCTCATTTATAAAGGGAGACAAAGTAAAATAAAACAAGACAACAAAAATATTCTAACCTTGTTATCTTATGACTTCATGCCTTAATTTCTGATTTTAATGGCATTGACAAACCTATAAGTGAAATAGTATTTGTGTATTATTTAAATAATGTGTGTTTTCATTTATTTTATTTCAATAAAATAATCCTGACAGCTAGCTTTAATTACTCACATTTTAAGAAAGAAACTGAAGCCACACACAGGAACTAATCAAGTAATAGAGCCTGGATTTAAAACAAAATCACCTGATTGCACATCAAGAGCTTTTTCTACCCACCATGTTGTCTTCTGCCACCATCTTGAGAGCCATATTTTTCTTGACTGTGTCACACCTCTAGCATTTGTCCCTCCTCTCCCTGTAGAATGACATTGTGACAGAGCCTATTGTGGAATTTTAGATGAGAGAATGCAGCTCATTTGAGGAACCTGAGACAGAGCCAACATATCTAGCAATAAAAATAAAAATGGGCAGCTCTTTCTGCCCGCTTGTGTCTGTGCAAGCGTCCTTTACTTTCTTGTCCCTTTTCCTAATAAATCTGTTTAAGTATATAAAAAAAATAAAAATGACATTTTGAAAATCTCAGGTCTTTCAGTTATCAACTGTGACAGTGACTACGCATTGGCAAGGGTTCATGCTTCTCCTTGTATGACCTGCACAGCCCAGCACAAAGAACCACTAGCAGCAATCTCCAGACACAGCCATTCTGTTTTCCACTGTGCTTATAGCTTAAGTTTCTTGAGGAAGCTTAATGCTAACACTGGGATCAGCTTTACAGACAAGAGACATGAGTTAAGTCACATGTAAATGAATCCAAATTCTGAGTGCATGTGAATTCCGAGGAAAGCCCAGTTTTAAACATTCTTTCAGAATTCTTTGGGGGAATGCCTCAATTATATTAAATTAAGCAGCCAGCTAGACTAAAAGAATTAGTAGGCAAATAGAATGTATTTGTTTACTGGTTCCAAGAACTATAGGTCAGCTTCTACTTCCATTGGGAAAATAACATGAGAGGAACATTTGTAAAGGATCTATGATTGATAAGTTGTTATTGAAACATGAACAGTGAAATTGGAGGCATTGCCTTTTGAATAGAAGTGGAGCAGAGACAGAAAGAGAGTCCATTTCAATTTGCCATAGTGTTTCCTGATTCTGATTGCTCAAGCTAGCGTCTCTTACTTAGTCATACTGTATGTGTAGCTTCCAGTGAAAGTCAATGACACAGGACACCATCAGAAATAATTATAGGAGATTGGATTAGCTGACTTTTCTTTTATAAAGGCGGCTACGCACAATAGAAGTTTTTAGTTCATAAATAAATGGAAAAATCTTTAAATGACTTCCTGAAATGTATCATTTAGAACAGTGAAATTTTGTTTGTGGCACAGTATCTTTCAATTACTAAACCCACACTTATACTGCTATGTAAGAGTTGCTAGAAGGGAAAAGCTAAAACGTTCAGAATCATGTTAAATCCTTGATTTTGGACAGGAGAGGAGAAAGCATTACCCTGCACCGTTTGAGTTGTCCGCAGAGGCGTTTTGGTCCACTGCTAGCTGGACACACTTTCGTTAGGAGTGAATTTTAGTTTCCTTTCCCTTTGTTGTTTTTGATGCCTCTCTCTCATGAGCAAGTATTTCTGTGGTTAGACCTGGGAATTTGGCAGACACCAATGATGCAATTAATTGTCTCCTCCTTACACCACAAACCACTATTGTCTATGTTCTGAGTAAAGGCCATACCCCGTCATCAATATTTCCCCTAGATTCCCTGCATATTGCAAAGGGAGTACTGCTCCCAAATTAATGGCAGAGAATGTTCCCAGGTACCTAGAGGTTTGTAAGTGTGGTTCTCAAAATTGTGAATCAGGCAGTGAAGATATACAGGCACAAATGACATCAGAAAGCATTTTAACCTTCTATCTTCCAAAGTTATGGTCAAAGATGCCCCAAAGGGATTATCATTTATTTTCTGCCTGAAATTTCTTCTTCCCCATAACTTTGTGTTCTGAGTTTAACATCACACTACTATGATTCTCTGAGGATGCACTCTATATACTGTTGAATAACTATGATTATCACTGAGCCAGATCTGATTAGACAATCATTTCTGTCTTACCCGCAAGAGCTCATGTCCTGCCTGGCATTCGGGAATCCTGTGCTTCTCTCTTGTCCTACCCTGGCTTATCTGGAGTAGACTGTAGCCCAAAATACTCACCCAATACCTCAGATTATTTGGCTAAAGGCAATTTTAAAACAGATGATGAATTCTCATATTTATGTAGCTATCAAAATCACTTTTGCATGTAAATCTTTCTTTGATCTTTTCAACAATCTAGAAGGTGGACTGACCAAGTATTCTAAACAATTTTCCATGATAATGACCATTTAATTTTCATGTTGTCTTTAAATTCCAGCTCTCCAATTCAGTGGCGATGTAACCAATATAGCTGTGCCTTAAATAATGGGAACATATCTGAATGTTTATCTTAGATTCAAGTTACGTTTAATTTAATTGGAAAATAATTTTCTACTACTAGAAACACTCATAGATGGTTGCAAAACAATTGGTTTTCTGTTACCTCAAAAGTTAGGTTAAGGAATATTTTCTTATAATTAGAGGTCATTTAAATTTTCTTTTTATAAAGCCTTTGTTCAGGTCATTAGCCAGTTTCTTTTTTTATTGATAGATCTAGTTTTTCTTTTTTCTAATTAAATTTGTAATTTCCTTATACCTGATACTAATTTAATGTTACATGTCAATTACATCATAGTAAATTAAATTTGTAGTTTTCTTATAATCCTCATTTGATGAAATTGTTATAAAATATTTGAGCACTAATTCATTTAATATAACAATAAATTCATGCATGTTAATATAATTAACATATTTAATGAAAGATACCTACATTTTCAAAACCAAAAATCAATAGTGACATTATTTTCATTTTTCTTTGAAAATCTCTTTAATATCAGGTCTAATGAAAGATAACTAAATTTGTATACCTGCTTCTTCAATTTGTTGTGATTTTTAAAAATTTCCCCAGTATTTAGTGAGCAAAAAATCAGAATTTGTGGGTGTAGTGTGATGTACCAAAGTTTATCCTGCCTTTTTCCATAAAGCTACAGTAAACATCCTTATATGCCTTTATTAAAGGACCAGATAAAAACCTTTTCAGAATCTATTAATATTCATTAAGATTCTCATATAAATCAGTTCTATCTACATATATAATCTCATTTAACCCCACATATATCGTTAAAAGAGCTAGGCTCGGACAGTCTTAGTTAATTATTCCCGATAATTATGCTGTAGACCTGGGGCCAAGAGGCAGGAACGGCCGCCTTCGCGCTGTCTCTGGTGACCGACCCCAGGGTGCGCGTGTCCTGGGCTCTGCTCACCTCGAAGCGGCTTTTTTCCATGGCATGTCTCCCATCAGAGGCCATGTACTGCTGGCCCTACGCCCACTCAATACCTGACCACCTCCCCTTTTAAAGCTTAAAGCAGGTTGCATAGGGATGCAGCATCATATACAGCAACTGGAAATGTTCCTTTCTTCCATCTTAAGTCCCGGGCAACTCTTCCTATAGATTCATGATGGCGTGTTTCCTCCATGTCTGAGGCTCAGAATATACTGACTACTGCTGAGAAATTGAAACTGGCTTATAAAACTCTAAAAAAGTCAAGACGACATCCTTGTGAGGTTGGCAAGGGAGCATCCCTTTCCCTCTTAAGAATGAGGAAATCAGCGCAAGAAACACTAAGCAAAACGTTCAAGATCACCTGGGTAGTACGCACCATCTGCAAGGGTGAGAAGACGCATGCGCACAATGAAGAGCGCGGCCTTCGCGAGGCCATTCCTTTTATCTGCCTTGGCTTCTGTGGAGGAGAGCGCGTTACACAAAGTAGACTTTATGTTTTGAGTGGGCTTAAAATGCAGATGTGATTAAGACTCTATTCTCATACTGTTCAGAACTGTTCTGGAATTCTTCCAACTGAAACTGCTGTGTGCATCGCTTTATATTTTTTATGCCTTTCAAATAGACTATAAGGTAGTTTTGGAAAGATAGGTATATGTTGAAACTATTAAAATAAGAATTAAACCCACAATAAAATCCAAGTAATGTGGTAAGGAGTTATTTTTTTTCTTCCTACTGCCCTATCTTTTTGCTTGCTTCCCTCTCTGGGTAATTCAGTTCAAAAGTTATCATGTGCGGCTGTCCAAAGTAGATGTCCATGAGGAAGTGCCAAAGAGGAGGTTTGTGGCAGAGCAGCCCGGCCTGTATTGTCAGAGTCTGTATGGGCCGGCAAAGGGGATGGTGACAAGAGGGTGACCACTGTGACCCAGAGAGAAGTGTTGGAGCCTGGCTACTGGAGAGTTTAGAGCAGTCAGTGTAAATAAGGGTAACAGATTATAGAGTTAATATAACAAGGACGATAACAACTAGGTTTCTCATTTTGAAGAGTGGAATTAAATACATGGAAAAGACATATGGAGACTCGAAAATTTTTACCTTTATTTGACCCTCAGTCCACAGGAATATTTATTTGTGATGCTGTAGTTTTTGCAAGTCTCAGATTCAGATTATAGTGGCTAGTGCTGAGAAATCCAGACCAATCTGTGCTTTATAAAAGTCAAAAAGACTTTTAGAGGAAACTAGAATCAGCTATGTGATGTTGGACAGAACACAATGATACCTCATTAATGAGGAGCAGATTTAGTCCCAAGACTTGGTTTCTTAAAAACAATTTTTCTACTAAAAAGGACCAAGACCCGTTATAAAAAAGAGCAGATTTTGCAGTTGTGGCTGGCAACATCTTGTGCCAGAAACTAAGGTAATGCTGAAAGCATTATGAGGCCATCGCAAAAGGACACAGAAGAGAGCTAAAGGTGCTCTCCTTGGCCAAATATGGAATAATGTGAGCCTCAAAATAAGTAATGTATATACAAATAAATAAATAGTTATGTATGGAAAAGAGAGCTTTTCCTAACAAATAAATATAGAAGGAATGACTAAATTATTAGTTATTATCAATTACAGAGAGAAAGGGAGGCATTTTAGAGGACAAACGACAAACTCCACTTTAATCAAATAATGGAGCAATTCAAAATCATGGGTCACTTGGTATTATGAAGAAAAAAAAAAACAATGCAGCATATCTTCTGTAGCAAAAAAACCCATGAATATAATGCAAAAGAAATCTCAATTAAGCCCAAATTGGGTAACAGTCTAGAAACTGGCTTGTATTATTCAAAAGTGCTAAGGTTATGCAAGGCAAGTAAGAAATGAAGAACTGTTGGAGTTAGAAGGATGCTAAAGAGACAAAAGAACTAAGATAACACATAATTTTCGACATCATTTGGTTACTAAAGACATTATGGGAACAATTGGTGAAACGTGGCATCGTGCATTTGATGATAATGCATCAATGTAATTTCCTGATTTTGATTTTTTTTGAGACTGTTTTCGTAGGAATTACATACTAAAATATTTATTTATTTTATTTATTTTTAAATATATTTTTATTGTTTTTTATGTCTTTTACATTTTGTATTCCCCTTGGGTAGCCCACCACCAATTCACCTGTGATCCATCTCCATGGTCCCTTGTGTTCTTTTCTATTCCATTTTGTGCCCTTATCCTCCCCTCCCCCACACCCCCACCCGCTGAGTGTCTCTCTCCTATTTGGTTTCCCTACAGTCCTGTTATAAGTGAAACCATTCGATATTTTTCTCTTTCTTTCTGGCTTATTTCACTGAGTATGATCCCCTCTAATTCCATCAATGTTACTGAAAATTGCATGTGTTTATCTTCTTTGAATGCTGAATAGTATTCCATTGTGTATATGTACCACATCTTCTTGATCCAATCATCTATTTTTGACATCTGGGTTGCTTCCATACCTTTGCTATTGTGAACAGTGCCGCACTGAACATACGGGTGCATGTATCCTTTCGGATTAGTGTTTTTGTGTCCTTTGGGTAAATTCCCAAAAGTGGTATTGCTGGGTCGTATGGAAGCTCCATGTTGAGCACATACTAAAATATTTAGAACTAGTGGTAAATGTAATTGCAAATGATTCAGAGGAAAATATTTTTGTATGTTATACTTGTGACTTTTATGTTTTAAAAATATTCCAAGCCAAAAAAAATTGAAGAAATAAACAAAAGGGAGAGTTGTATGATAATATCATAGTTAAAACTGCACACATTGAGCATAGTAACATAGCTTTGAGTTTTAGCAGTCTTTGCAACAAGGCAAGCAATATTAGGAAGCAGAACAGTCTATTAAGAGCAATTAACTTTCTTAGTACCAACATCCATAAGAAATTGGTGGTGTGAAGTCTGTGTTGGTAACACCTTGTTAGCCGTAGTTCTTTCACACAATGGCTCCATTTGCACAAGCAGCTACTTTCTGTTATACTTTCTCACCAGATGATTTTCCTCCTGCCTTTAGTTACAGTCTAGAGTAGTTGGGTTTCCAGACAAAGCACACTGAAGCTATACCTCTGCAGGGGCTGTCACGCGTGGTGGTTTCTTTTTGATCTGGAGATGGGTGTCAGGTGCAAGGTATGAGGCAGGTATACATTTAGAAAGAATACAGTTGGCATTTTGACTTTAAGGTAATAAATATGTCTGATCTAAAGAAACACAGTGACATGACTTATATTGGGGAACTGAATAATTATTTATGGATAATGATGAGGTTGTAATAATTATGTCAAGAGGATTGGTTGCATTACACATGTATTAAACCTTTTTTCATGACACTTCAAATCCACATGTATTTAATTAACAATATCCTGTATTTAACACCTACAATGTACCATTCTCCCCAGACAAATCCAGTCCTAAAGTAGGAATGAAGGGATGATCTGTGTCCCCTTTACAGTTAAGGAAGCTGAGGGTTGGGACTGTTACTCAATATGATTAGCTATGTGGCTAGCATATGATGGAGTTGGGATTTCAACCCCCAGTCTGACTGACTATCCTCTTTCTGCCTTGTCTGTAGTCTCCATAATCAATTTTATTTTACCCTTTTGAGGGAAATTAAGACTTGGGTCAAAAATAAAGCTCAGTCTCCAAAGTTTTAAAGCTAAGCATCAGGTGTGAAGTGTTGCCCTTAGGGCTTAGTACTTAAGAATGACAAATGAGATTTTCCAAGGACCCAAGTTAAATTCAAACCACCAAGGCATTTTAAAGCAGCATGTGCATTTTGAAACTTCTCCTCATGTGTAACCTTAAGTTCTGAAGGTCTTATTATCCTTCCTATTGGTTAAAATTCCACACTAGATTCTTGACAGATCCAGCGGCACAAGATTCCCCGTGCATTGCATTTAGTTCCAACTGAGAACATGGTGACATCGTGGGGATCACAGGGAACCTGTGTGACAGAGGAACCTCTGTTCCAAATAACCTGGGACAGAGATTATTGTCCTTTCCTGGGAATTATGGAGATAGCCAGGACCTTGGATTTAGACTTAGAGAGAATTGCATTTTAGCTGTAATCTGTGTTTAAGCAATTATATAGTCTGGTGTGTGTATTTTCCCCATCTCATTAAAAAAGAATAATAAAGGAAGGGGATGGGCAGAAAAGAAAACAGAAAGGAGGTTAAAGTAGTTGGCATGGGCTTGACAATGTCCTGATTTTTATTTCTTCACTTGTAAATATGCCAGGGATATCAATATCTATCACATAGAGTTGATAATGGTGCTTAAAGCATAGGATAGTTCTCAAATTTCAATGAGTTAGTACATGATGTATATGAAGTATTTGTAGCAAAACTCATAAAGCTTTCCTTTATAGCAATATCTGGTTCATAGAAAGGCTTTATGAGTATTTGTTACTATCACTATTAATGTTTAAAGGGATTGACACTTAGTAGGTCAGTTTTCCTTCCATTTAAAAAAAATTAAAATAGATGTACAGAATTTGTCATTTTGCACCAAAGGATCAGTGTAATTAATAGAGATCAGACATGTCCACCCATGTTATTGCTTCCTAGGGCGTTTGCCTTTCATTTTGGGATGCTGCCAATGGTGATGTGATGTATTGTTGATATACTAGTGAGCTGATATTGCAAGCTATATTTGACACATGGATTGCTTTCATCTTGTTATATTGTTTCTGTACAAGTAATATTTATCCCTCAGGATAAGAAATCATTCTTGTGGAATAACACCTTTTCTAGTAGGTGTACAATTATCTGAAATGTAAAGACTGACAACTGTTTGCTTGATTGAAAATTGTATAGTAATTTGAGAGTTTGAAACATTTTTGAGATGGGATTGATATCCCCCATCCCCCTTTTTATTCTTTTTGGTTACCAGGGTTTTCCGGTATTTGGGTATATTCTGTGGAGCAGGGATGAGAAGTCATGGTTAATCACAGCATCATTAAATTTTGGCTCCAAAAGAAACATTAGTTATCGTCTCATCCAAGGATTTGCAAATAATGACCTGCAGGCCCAAACCAGTCTGCCACCTGTTTTTGTAATGCCTGTGAGCTAAGAAAATTTTTACATTTTGAAAAAAATAAGCCAAGAAGACTATGTGAGAGAATTCACATGTGACCTGCAAAACCTAAAATATTTGTCAGGTAGCCCTTTACAAAATATTTAATGCCCCTGATTTAATTCTATTTTCTCATTAACAAATAAATAGAGGAAACTTAAAAAAAAAAAACAAAAAACAAAACAAAACAGAATTATGTGGTTTTACTTAGAGTAACCCAGCTTATTGGAGGCAAACCTGGAGTTCCAGCCAACTCTCGACTCCTAGTCTCCTTTCTCAGTTAGCTGTTCTTCTTTCCTCTCCAGGGTCTTTTCCCTAAGCTAATAAGAAAAATTGGATTTATAAAGATAACACTAATAATCTAAACTTACGTGACATCTCCTCCCTAGAGAGCTTAAAGCACCTTCACCTGGTTAACCAATTCTGCTGGTGCGGGAATTGCTTCTGGGTGAGAAGCTGAACCTCTAGGTAGAAACCTCAATTATATATTACATATTACACATTATTACATATTATTGTGATTAATAATATCTTCAAAAGGTAAGTAATAAATGTACTTAACCTTTAATAAGAAGCAATAAGATACTTAATAAAAGAATCATGTTATATCTTTAGGCGCCCAACTGAATTATCAACATCCCAGACTAAAGGATTTAGCACTTGCATGTTAATCTATAGTTTCGGACTTTGGTAGGTGAAGGTGGAGGTGGCTGTAGTGAGGTTTCAAAGACTGTTCAGGATATACTCAAAATTTCTGCTAAGTTTTCATGAAATTGTCATTTTCTAATTTAAACAATGGATAACAGATAATGGAAATATGACATAGCCTGCCACTGCATACTCCTGCATAAATTCTCCAAGCTTGTCAAATGCAAAAAATAAAAATCTCTTTGTGAGTTGAAGATAAATTTTTGGTGCCCTTTTGCTGCGGCAGGAAGTCACGGGGTAGGTTCCCTACTATGATTCAGGCAGACGGGTAAAGGAGGAGTCCTGGAACCCTCAGTGGCTTGTTCAGGCTTTTAATGATCTTTTGTAGTGAGGTAACTAGGTACAGGGTAGGTTGGAGGGCTGGGAAGCCAGGAGGCTGGCAGTTCTCCTAGCCCCCCGCGCATCTTCACTCTATCTGGGCTCTCTGGCATTCTCTCATGGGTCCTCTGCCACCTTGCTGTTCTCTACTCTCTCTGCTGACTGCGCTACGTGCTCAGCCTCTAGGCCCAGGTGCGCCCACTCAGGCCCGCCCACACCCTACTCCAGGTGCCCGCCATCAGGCACGTGTGTAGGCCCCCAGGGCTCTGTCATTGATGGGAGGCTGGAAAAACCTGATCATTATTTCATTTTTTTTTAAAGATTTATTTATTTATACATACAAGCTGGGGTACAGACCAGAGGCGTGGGCCGGCGAGAGGGTTCACCAGAGACAGAATGGGGAGCAGAACAGGCAGATCAGAAATACACTGCTGAGGGGAGCAGCGGGCGAGGCAGGAGAGGTCTGCCGCACCATGTGGGATTCTCCCCGGCTGGGCGTCGAACTCGCATTGCGTGCTGGCGACAGCTCCACAGCGAAGCACTCAACCGCTGCGCCACCAGGGAGGCCCCATTCCTTCATTTACCCTACACCTTTTCTTCTAGGTATTTGGGATGGAGCATATTTTAGAAAAGAATGTCCTATCATTTAAGATTTATCTCTTTAATTTCAACTTGTTCACATTCTGTACCAAAATAACAATGATTGTTTTAATATGTAAATCAATTATTTCCATAAATGTACAAGAGAATTGCAAATTTATTTACCCTGTTATTCAATGTGTTTCCTAGCCAACATGTTACTCTTAGTCCAGTTTTTCTCATAAAATCAATTTTATTAATTTATAAAGTAATGAACTTCTCTTTAAGTCAAAACTCTCCTAGATGTATGATCAGCATTACAAATCCTTAGATCACCATTCACTCTGCAGATGATGAGTAGCGATGTGCTTGTGACTGGATTCTAAGTGAATGGAGATGCCCTTACTGAGCTAGAAGCTAGCATTTCCTCCAGCATCTTTCTCAGTACTCCTGGTGTAAACATCTCTCAGATCAGCTAATAGTTGATCAAGACCTTTTTAATGACATATTATAAAATGTTGCCCTAAGACTGAGAAACATATGAACATCCAAATGCATAGGACGTTTCTTTGAGACATTTTTCAAATGAGTGACCTGAATAGACACTTAGCTATTCTCTGTATTTTATACATATATTAATATTCTTATATATTTCAGCATTGAAAATATGATATTTCTTATAAATTCTGAACACCTACAACTGAAAACATTAATGCTATATTTTATAGATCTCTAATATACTTTTTTCCTGATTTCCAAATTTTAATGGGGAAAAAAATCAATAGCCATGGCTTTCCAATATATCATAAAAAATTCAGTGAGACGCTTTACATCAGATACAATATGCTCCACCCTATACTATACAAACATTGTAGGAGATACTACATAGACATAGAGATTTGGAAACTGCAAAGGACATGATGAGCATGAGAGAAAATAGCTATATGTGTAATCGAGCAAAATCTGGATATATTGGATGTCTTGGTCAAACCTAGGTTAGGAAGCTATGTAGAGCATGCTGCTTCAGCCACAGACTGTTTATTCCTCACATAATGCTAATCACAGCGATCGTGGCTGTCTCTGCTATGTCTGGCAAAGCAACTTGTAAGAAGTTAGCTCTGGCCGGGACAGCCAGTTGAACACACATGGTAGAAAATCATCCATTTAGCTAGGATGATGCCTTTTCCAGGCCCTTTATCAAGGTTCTTAAATTGCTGGAGATAAAATTAAAATCTTAATGGCTAGTTTTGCTAATTTTAGTTTGATATTTGAAAAAATTAAAATAAGTCATTATTTTGTATTGTCTAAACTCATCTCTCCCCCGCGCCCCCCCCCCCCGCCATTAACATCACATTTTTGGCTTATTATACTTTCCAGAGAGAGAGAGAGAATACACATCAAGATGCTCCTAGCCAACAGGACTCTCTTCCCCAGAAGAAAGCTTGTGTCTGAAGGCAGCTGCTGGCTTCAGGATGGTGGAACCACGTGGCTAACTTGCATCTAGTTTAGGTTACTTATTTCAGAGCAACCTTTCATTCATACCTCTCTCAGACAATAGTCCTGCTTAAGGAACGATCTCTTAGGAGTTCAGGTAAATTCATCCTGAGATGGAAGTTCCCATAGATTTAAGCCCATTTTATAGCTGTAAAGGCCAAGGCAAAACATCTCATCCAAAGACTTCAGAGCCATTGTGGGAAAACTATGATTCAGCACCAACCACCAGGTCTAAAATACTGCTTTTGGGCGTGTTGCTTCTTGAAATTATTGCATTCTAAAAATGTTTCAGAACTGCAACTGAATGGTTAATAATAATAATAATAATAATAATATATATATATATGTGTGTGTGTGTATATATGTATGTATATATGTTTATATGTATGTATGTATATATGAATACAATTTGGAACCAAATGAATATATTACAAACTAATAACAACCTAAGTGAGCCAAAAACCTTTGAGAAAACCTTTAAGGATGATTCTTATTTGATTGACAGCACTTGCATGTATTGTCTTAACATTAGAGGTCAATAGGGGGTACTATCACTGACAGCATTTTTAATATGTGTCATATCGTATTTCCAAAATGTTTTTCTTAGGAGATCTTTAATTCTAGAGATATATATGTTGTGGGTTTTTCCGTAATGAGTAGCTAGAACATTTAAATCTTAATGTCTCTGCACATTTTACAGTTCCCTGCTCTGTTGCCACAATGTAAACAGTGTACTGTAGAACTGTTACCTAGCCTTCCCATTGATTTTCTATCCAGTATGATACTGTGATTATATATTACTTGGTATTTCTCTTTATTATTCCCCCAGATATTAACTGTGCTATTTTAAAGCATTTAATTCTATGTTGTGACCCTTAATCCCATTGCAGAGCACTCACCTATGTGTCACGTTGTCACCGTTCACTCCCTAGTGTAAGTCTAGGGGGACAGTGGTTTTTATTTAGGAAAATAACTACATGCTGAATTCATCTTAAGTTGGAAAAACAGGTCCTCTTTCATTCATTGAGCAAACCATGCATATTTCCATAAGATGTAGTGCCATGTTGGCCAAGGTTCTGTGCAAACAACTATCCATTGTAAAGTATAAGGAGAATAACTGTGAACTTCTTTTCTAACCAATGAAATTCAGAAGTGGCACATTGTAACTCGGTTTGCAATATTTTTCCCAATATTTTCTTAAAGCTTCATGTATGGAAAGTGTCTTTGTTTTCACTCCATTTTGCATTTTGCCAAGAAAAAGTGACAAAACAGTACTTATCATCTTCCTTCAAAACATATGGCATATGCCCACGGAATATTAAATGATCTTTTACAATGACAACAAATGTTGTGATATTTAATCTGAAACTCCCAGAATGTAAGGTTTCTTGAAGCAGACAGGAAAAGCAAAAAGATGGTACAGGGGGATTGGGTTTCTGGTAAAGATGGTGATGAAAACATATGCTACTTCAAATCTGAAGGAGTGCTGTGTATATATGTATATATAAGGGTGGTAGAAAACATATTATTTGAACTTGGAGAGCTTAAGTAAGATTCTGCAGCCAGTTCAGCTTAGAAGAGCAAGAAATTAGTATGCATAATTATACTGTCTTTTTTTTTTTTTCCTATTACATCTCACTGTAAGCAGAATATTTTTTGAGTGACCTCAGGTTACTGAGAAAAGAACTCTTCACCTTTTCTCTTTCTCTCACAAACTTCCATCTAGTGTAACGGGGGTTCTGCAATGCGGTCTGCAGGGCAAGACTGGCATTTTTCTGACTGCCACCTAAGCAGCCAGAGCTGTTAGAAAAACACAGTCTTCCTTGGATGGCGATATAGTACACATAAAGCCCAGCTTCACAAGAACTGAACTTTTATTTGATCCATTAGGCTGAAAGTGGGATCTGCACCTGTGTGACCGGGCTTTCCTCCCTGTCCCTTTGGAAACTTCCTGCCCCCACAAGAGTGTGTTCTCTTCTGTGCTTCACCCCATGTGATAAGCACACCTTGTTCAGGTCCACACCTGCCTTCCAGAAGTGCCTTCTGGGTCCAGCCCCCTCTTTTCCTACTCTAAGAAATCACCCTGTTTCCCATCCTGGCCCTGTAAAAATATCTGGTCCGCAGACCCAAGCTTTTACTCTTGTGGATGGTCTCAAGCTCCAGACTGAGGTGGGTGGGGGTGGGAAGGCACCTGATTTTAGCCACAGTTTAAACCATTTTCTCCCCTTACTTTTTTTTTAATCCACAGTAAAACTGACATTTTGATCTCCAGTTGTCCAAATTCAGGGTCTACCTCTTAGTTGGCTTAGAATTCAGAAAGGAAATGGCCGCTACTATTTACCCTTCTTTAATAGCCCAACATTCATCATAAGATTGAAATGTGATTTAGTATTTATAGTCATATTGAGTTCTGCAAGAACAGTTGCTATTAATAACAGATCCCTGATTTTTTTTAACACTACAGCATTCATTCCTTATTAAAATTTATTTAGTTAGTAAAGAAATGCTAAATAATACTTTATTTTTAAGAAAAGTCCAGCTCTAAATATACTGTAATATCTCAATCTTACCTGCTAACACTTGCTTCCTTACTCCTTCATTAAAAAAGGTATCAGTTGGGAGGTTTGTAATGCTTAATGAAAGACAAGAGAAAGAAAAATGTTAGTGTTCATAATAACTATCAATTAAAATGTTCACATTAATTCACTTAATTTCTGTGGAAATTAAAGTTTACAAAGAAAGCAGGCATCTATGGGTCAGATGTGGCTGCTACTTCTGAGACTCCTTTTGACCCTTTGGGGTGAGCAGATTCAATACTTTGCTAAGCCAATTATTTCAAGAGAAAAAGATATTCTTCTGTTTGATAAGTATATGTATGGAGAAACTACCATGTGCTAGAGATTTTCCAGGCTCTGTGAAAATATAAACCAAAATCTAGGTAATCAAATCTAGGTAACAAACAAATCTAGGTAATCCAGAACAAATCTAGGTAATCATTTTGGTCTAGGAGACCAAAATTTCCCCAAAATGGTGGGAGCGGACATTGCATAATAAACACAACAAGTAAACATTTATAGTATTTTGGGAGGTGATAGAATTAAAGACAATAAATACAACAGAGCAAGGATGATTGGGAGAGGGCCTGGGGTTTTCTCAATTACAATTTAGATCAGTCGTTCAGGATAGACCTCGTCGAGGTGACATTTGAGCAAATCCCATAACTGTCAGTGAAGAAAAGCATTCCACATAGAGACTTTGAGCAAAGTTTCAGAGGAGGGTGTATATATGGAGAGAAGGGAAGGATGAAGACAGAAAAAGCGAGAGAAGAGGCAAGAAGAGAGGTAGGGAATGTGACCACAGAGAGCTTGGGTAGCAAGTTATTATGCCATGGAGACATGGTGAGAATTTTGACTTTTCCTCCGAGAGAAATGGGGAGGAGTCACTGGAAGATTTGATAGAGGAGAAATGTATGACTTATTGTTTAATAGGCTCTTTCTGACTGCTGTGGTAGGAATCAGTTTTGGGGGATGAGAGAATAAGGTGGAAAACTAGTTAGGAGATGCATATTATCACTGAGGTGAAAATAATGGTGGTAAGATCAAATGACACCAATGGAGTGGAAGTCGTATACTGATCTTGGAAAGCATAGAAAGTTAATCGACATTAATTTTATATTTTCTTCTTTCTTTATTTTTGACATATATTGAAAGAGGAGCCAAAAAAAAAAGGATCTAATGAGGAATTAAAGGTAAAGCGTAAAAGAAAGAGATGAGTCAAGGAGGGCCCAGGGTTTTGACCTAATGAGAAGATGGGAGCTTATATTTCTAAGATGGGAAAACTGGTAGGTAAAACAGATTGGGAAGGGATAAGTTCCAGAATTTAGTTTTAGACATCCTAAATTTGGCATGTTTATTAGAAATCAAAGAGAAGATGTCAAATGTGCTGATGGATATGTAAGTCTGGAGTTTAGCAAAGAAATCTAGGAGACAGGATTTTGGAATCTGACAATGTAGAGATGGTATTTAAAGCCTGAGTGTATTCTTTGACAGAATGCCTGTAGGAAAGGAGGCTTTCCAAAGTCCCATGAAAGGTAAGCTTTTCTTCTGGGCCAAATTTGAGCTTTCATAAAAGGAGTCATAGCATGATGAACGTTTTCCTGTTGCAAGTAACCTTAAAATAATAATTAAAAAATTGCCCTTCGATCTCATATGCAGCTCACCTCTGCCGTTAAAATGGATTCAGAGAATCCAGAGTTAACTTAGAACTTCAGAGTCAAGCAGGCACTTGCTTCTGCTATCGCAAGTTCTCTTCAGTTCCTCAAAGATCCTTCTTACTGTCCTGTCATTCTGGATTCTGACTGCCCCCTACACTGACTGGCGGTCAAGATCAGAGGTCTTCCAGATTCATTGGTCAGAGGGAAAAAAAGGCTCTTCTGCTTAGTAGGCAAGCCTCACCAAGCATTTTATAATGCATATGTCAATTACACAAAAGTGACTGAACGCTGCACTACAGGTCTGAAAGGGTTAGCTCTTTCCTCCCAACAGCCTAATGTAATCCTTAGGAGTTTCCACACTGGGAGAATCTGGCTTGAAATAACAATCTACACAAGACTTTCTGAGTCAGAAAACTATTTATAGAAGAGAGTGCTAAACAGTAATTCCAATAAATACTGGTAACTCTTTTGCATTTGAGCATACCATAATAGAAAAGCTGAAATAACTCTCTTTAGAAGGTACAGTAAGGTGGGGGCAGAGAAGGGCAAAGCTGCCCAGTGTTTGCCTTTCAGATGTGACCAGGCCCTCAGTGACAGGTCTCAAATGTTGACAACTGAGCAACACGGGTTCTAACACTGTCAAGCTGACTTTTCTTGTGATTTACCTGCTTGGCACAGCCATGTAATGTTATTACTCCCCAGAGAGTAGCCACCATCAGGAGCTTGTAGAAATACTGCTTGAGCTTTCAGTGCCCATCAAAAGAGAATGCCAATTTCTTTAAATGCATGGAATAAGATTTTGCCAAGCATAAACTTAACATAATTTTTCTGGGAGAAATTGTCCTTAAAAGTCAGGAAAATATTTCCCATTTCAGTGATTGTCCTCTTTCGCAGAGATTTGAAAACACCAGAGAGAGAAATATAGAAAATTTGTACTTCAGCATCCAGCCAAGGGTGAATGTCCATGGCTAAAGTTTGAAAGGAGATGAGCCATAGGTCTCCTTGTGAAAGGTAAGGTATGAAATATGGTCCATGTTTTCAGGGGGCCCCCTGGTTTCCTCCCCTTACAATGCAGCCTTCAATCTGTTATCTTGAGTACCTTCTCCCCTCCATACTGGGGTTTGCTCTGAGTTTGGCAGAAAAATTGAGGTCTTGGGAGATGGCAACCAAGAAAGCTCTGGGCACACATCTCGGCAACAGATTGCCCCCTCCTGCTCGGTGTTTAGCCATACCCAGGTGTACCATTTGAGTGCCCAGTACTGGGCAGCTAGGAATTTTCTTTAAAGAGCACAATCTGGGGATAACTTTTCCCTCTATCTTAGTAGTCTATGCTTTTACCAGGTAGGGAGGAGAAAGGAGGGAGAGGGTGCTGAGTCAAGAGACTTTCAGCTCATGTAACTGGTTTTAAGAGCGTTTAGGTAGTGATTTTAGTGGTCTCACTTTATCATTATTTAAAATGGTTTCATCTGGAGGTGCATCCTGGTGTTTGGGTTCCATGTCAAAGCTTAAGAAAACTGTTTTTACCATCCACAGACTTCTGTTTTCCAGACCAATGGCCTGCTGAGGAGTTGCACAAGCCCAGAAGACACCAGTTTTACAGCCCAATTTCTGCAATACTCTACCAATGCCTGGGTGCATTTGATTAAATTTACCTTAATGGGCCACACAGGTGGCCCTCAGGTTCACTAGGGTAAAGTTAGGAATATAATAGCCATTGAAAATTGCCACCAAGAGAATGAAGGCTTGATTTGATATCCAAAAAGCACTCATTTGCTCTCTCCAGACCTCACATAAGTTTGTTAAATTGGGAACGCTCAGCAGGTGGTGTGTCTGAAATCTTTTCCCTTTTTTTTTTTTTGCACTTGATTTTTGCTGCTCTTGCCAAGGCCTGATGCTTTGAAACTGACACAAAGACAACCAAGCCGCTTGGTCAGATCTCCAGTCTCAAAACAGAGGCTGCTTCTCTTCAAGAGCGAACCATTAGCCCTTGTGATGGTAATTGCTTCCTAAGTAGTCCCACCCCCTCTCCAAGGAGGGGACTTTAGTTAAATGGCTCTGGGGTCTGTGCCTCCAGCTACTGAAGAACTCTTATCTGCTTGTAGTACAAATGGGACCGCACTGAAGAAAAACATGAAGTATTCTTTTAATTAAAGTTTGAATGCACGTCATCTGCCTCTCTGTAGAAAGAGAATACACACTAGCCTTCCCACAGTGAGTATTTACTCACATTCCTGTCTACATCTTCTTCCCTCTGTGCCAGTCCAGCCCAAGGTCACCTTCATGGCCCATCACCTGGATCAGCTGACAGCTCTACTTCATTATTAGCTTCTGGCTGACTGGGGGTTCCTAGCCTCACAGTGTGGGCTATGAATGCCTAGGGCTTTTCATTCTTTCCACTTGGGGCCTTTGCCTTTAGTTTTTGCACAATGGACTCACTGCTTCAGCTGTATTTATCTGCTTCCTCTCCCCCAGGCTGTGCAGAATCTGAGCCATCTAAGGTTCTTAGTTCAGGTCATGACTGGCTTCTACCCTTTGGTCTAGGTTTTTCTCAATATTCAAATGAAAGTAAAGCCAGCTGTTTTTTTCTTTTTAAAGCTTTATTTTTATTTATGCACATAAGACCTAGGGTGTAGACAGATGCAGAGGGTGAGAGGATTCACCAGAGACAGTGTGGGGAGCAGAACAGGTGGATCTACTGAAATACACGGCTGAGGGGAGCAGTGGGCAGGGACAGGAGAGGTCTGCTGCGTCATGCTGGGTTAGCTTCCTGGGGGGGAGGGGGAATGAACTCCTGCTGCAGTGGCTGACCATAGCTTGATAGTGCTGAGACTTTAACTCCTGTGCCACCAGGGAGGCCCTTAAGCCAGTTTTTTCAAGGAGACTTCAATAATATAGTGACACTCTTCCCAGGAATTTAATTTTGTCTCACTAGTGTGATCCTCTTTTATAGCCCAGAATTCTGTCTGTCTCCCTGTTCTCTAAATCCTGAAGACCCCCATCAATGTGCTTCTCACCCTGTTGCACTGGAAAACCAGGTAGGCTTTGGTGCTGGTGACTTTACCAACTAAGTAACCAGGGCTAGAGTGTGTAGCTCATTTATATATATTTACCTCTTGTCTTCCTCTACAGGACCCTGCACAGTTTCTGGTAATAGTTTTCTTGAACAGATGAAAATGTGGAATATCCTTTATGCCTTAATTCTTTAATTAGAAGATCTAGGTAGAGGTTTGGGGGAGTAGAGGGGACTGAGACTTGGGGTTCTTCAGTATACTGCGACTCACTGATCACAGGCAGGTAAGAGATGTGCAACCTCAATTTACTATTTCCCTGGGCTTCGCCACTCTGTTCTGTCACTAAGCTTGCCACCAGGATTGTCACTGGGCCTGGAGTCAGGGATAAAGAGAGTGAGGAAGGCCGGTTTTTCTGTGGAAAGATTGGAGGGAAAGGGGATTTTTGGAGACAATCACTAGGCTGTAGGGAAGGTGGGTTTTTATCAGTCAGGTGTGGATTTGTTACAGAGCAGCCCTGGTATAAAATGGGGTGCCTGTCTGTGGGTTCTCACCCGTGCCTTAAAAGGAACTTATAAGACTCAACTGCAGACACACACACTAAAATTAATTTAAAAAAAGGGGGGTTATTTACAAAAAAGGAAAGAGAAAAAGATAAAGAATAAATTGGTGAATGCGTCCTACCAGTTCCGCTGAGCTGGAATCTCAATGGCGCACTCCAAAAAACTGGCGATCCACACCACAAGCAAATCCCCCCCCCAAAAAAAAGCTCACATGTCTGGTTTTTAAATACCAAAAAAACGTTGCTTAACTCCATCCTTAGTCCTCAGCATCCTTCCTTCGGTGATGATGGCATTATGGGATTTGTAGTCCTAGGCGTCTTGGATCTCTCTGGCTTGAGGTGGGGGTGGGGTCCTGGGACACTCCCCTTTCCTGAGGACCACCCTCTTACAGATTGTTGGTGTAACAGGGTGGTCCCCAGGAAAAGGGGAGGTTTCAGTTTCCCTGCCCCACCCAAGAGAAGGTAGAGCTGAGCAGGCAGGACAAGAAGCTGGGAGAGGAAGTGGGAGACTGAGGGAAGAAGGATGGAGAGCAAAAAGGAGATCTAGAGGAAGCATATGGAGCAGAGACATGTGAAGAAGCTACACTTGCTTCTTGGTCTTGGACTGTTTAAAAAAAATGTGGGTGAGAGACCTGTGGGGAGGTTACAATGACAGCTTTAATCTTGATTTTGATTTTTGCTCTTTTCCTTCCAGGCTTGTCTGGCCGTTTCTGACCCTTTCCTATGGATTCCCACTAGGAGGTGCCTTAGAATTGTGGCAGGCTTTTGGACCTCAGTGGCCCTGCTTGGGGCCAACCCTGTATGGCTGGGCATTTGCTCATGCAGGAATAGACAACTTTGGGTGCTTGATTTGGAAACTATACTCTTTCCCTTTTCTTTGTTGCACACTAATTATAATAAAGTTCCTTTCCATTAAAGGTCTTACACAATCGAATATGTTTTGTGTTGATGTGGTGCATGGCAGAATCTATTTAGAACGGGAAGCTTTGGGGGTGCTCCTCACCCCAGCTTGTAACATTGGGAGCACGCCCTTGGGTGGACGGGGTGGGCAAGGGGAGGCGCTAATTCCATCCATGCGAACCTTCATCCATTCCTGGAGTCCTCTCACTCCTACCTCACAAAACTGCTCTGTATGAGATTATCTCCACCTTTCTGGTCCTGAGGTCTCTTCAAACAAAGATGGTAATTACTGAAGCTAGGGCAGATCTGGGATAAACACAAGCATTGACAATAGTCTCCCTCGGGGAGATTTCAGTATTCTCCAGGTATTAACATTCTTAGGCTTTCTGAGCCTGGGAACTTCCCTAATCCAAGGCGTGCCAGTGGGTGGTCCTTCCTAGCCCTTCCCCTTTGGGGATACTAGGTTTCGGCAAAGCCTAAGGGTGGGGCTCGACAAAGCACAATGCATTTTGACTTACCTCTAGTTTGAACTTTTCCTAGGAAAGAGAAAGAACTCATTGATTCCTAAACCTTGAAGTCACTTGGGTCTTTGTTTTTTGCATTCATCCAGTGGAAGTATTTACTTACAAAGAGAATGCACAATTCAGCATTGCAAAAATTAATTTCTTGTTTATAATTGTTAAATTTAAAAAAATTGAATGAACCTTTCAAAGTGAGTAATTTTTTATTTGAAGTCTACATCCTTATGTATTATGTAACAATTAGTAATGATGTGATGGATAATTTTCTTTGGAACAGTTCCTGATTCCATTACTCAAGTACTCGATCGACCAGTAATTATGAATCATATCTTTAATTAGCTGCTGCTCTTCAGAAACATATGAAAGCCAAGGGCATAAAGTAATTGGCATAAAAGTTTTCCTAATTAATTTATCTGTCCGTGTAAGTAACCAGGGCTAGAGTCTGGGGATCATTTATAACTCCAGGAAGGCCAGCCCTAAAACTCACTGTCGAAGGAGATTTATATTTGTAAATTATAAAAAGACAACAAGCCACAAAATTGCATTATCCTGCAACTCTAACAATACAGCCCATAATGTGCCGTTCAGAGATGAGCAAAAAGTTCCTATTGATCCAATTCATTTTCATCATATCCTCCAGTGAATCTTTCAAATCTCTCTTGCCTTTTCCTCATTCAGCATTGTAACAGTAATCAAGCACATTAAGCAATTCATTAAACAACAGCCCAGCTGACCACAGGGAGTACTGCAGCTAACATTCATTAGGCAGCCAATAACTTTATTTAAGTAGCAAAGGGCTTGGGAGTAAAAACCAGCTCCTTTGTCTCTCTGTATGGAAATGCACATTTCAGCAGTGATCAAGGCATAGGCCCTCTGGCCCATAAGGTGCTTTCAAATGAGAATCTGTCTCTACATAAAGCAAAATTAGGGTCGGGTTGAAGTGTTCTGATTGTGTTCTCTCCTTGCCAAAAAGCAAGCCCAATACTTAGCTCACTGCCGACCATGGCAATGGAAGATTTATGTCTTGCCTGGAAACGGAATGTTCAAATATTGATATTTGGGTGCCAGATTTTCAGATCTGACTTTAAAAATGTTAAATGACAGTTGTATGCCTTCAGAGAACCCTGGCTGGCTTTGTATGGTAATAAAAGTGATGGATGCATTTTCTTTCTTGACAACAGAAAGAGAACTGAAATAACTAAAGCAAGTAGCACAAATTGTTTCTTCAAACCATAATTAGAAGTATCCTAGAAAAGTTCTACCCATCCCTCTGAGGTTTGGGGGTAGTACTGGGGAGACTGTAAAGTAAGAGGTGACTAATAAAGTGTAACTCAGACTGTATTTTCCAAAGAAAGGGCATCTTGCCAGTGTCCCTGAGGTTTTGCATTTCTTACACGGCTGTCCTTGAGCATTTTTCTTTATCTAGTGAACTTTTTCTTTATGGAACAACTTGAGAATGTTGTTATGTAGGTTAAGTCTTCATAAATAACGCCATCCATGGTTAGAAGCAACTATTTTCAGACAAGATTATTTTTTTCCTTGAGGGGACCAAAGGAAATCCCTTTTCACAAGGTATTATTTTATCCCCTGAAGAGTCTCTGGAGGAAACGCAAAGGAGAGTTGCATTTCTAAGACATTCTCTCCTCCTACCTCTAAATAGCAGGCTATGTGTCAGGATTAACCTTCATTTGATAAGTTTTCCTCCTAATTCATGAAATACCCTTCTCTTCTAAACCTTTAGTCTCATGGGTAAGGTGTGGGCATCATTCTTTCTAGCCCATTCCTATTGATTAAGCTACTGACATAGTGCCATCAGTAAATAAAATAAAATCACCCTGGTTTTAAACTCACCTCTGCAATAACAGCTAATAAAAGCAGGCTGCATAGCATGATTGCTGTGTGATTATTCCCTTCCTGTAACTGCCCTGTTGGAGGATATTCAAAAAGGGACTCATCCCTGTGCTTGGACCCTTTCTGACATCATTCTCTGATCTTCTGAGTACAGAGAGGGACCTTATGTGAGGCAGAAAGCCAAACAAGGTTGTATGTTCAGAGCATAGAGAAGGGAAGTTTTTAAGACCAAGATTCAGAGTAAGGTGAGAATAAGCCAACAAAATGTTGCTTCCAGTAAACAGTAAGGACTTAAAATTACCACCTGAAAGAAAATACCTTAAAAAATGATCAAGTGCAAATATTACTTCCTCATGGATTTATAATGAATTTTATGTCCTTGAAACATCCATTTTGTATGTATATTGAAATCATTAGAATTGTAATTTTTGGTCATAATGATCATCTACAGAATTTTAGGTTTGAAAGTGAAACAAATTTTTGAGTCTCGGTTGTTACATCAGTGCTGCAACATTCAAACTATGACTGAGAGCTAAGCGAGGGGAAAAAATTGTAGTGCATCAAAGGCAATATAGTTGAGGACTTTAGAAATCAGGGTGAAATGTGACTTTGCCCTGAGACTGAAATCCCCTTTAACCATGAATGGTTGTGGTTGATCTCATTTTTAATGCCAATATGCTGAGTATAATCATATTTTCTCTCTTGGGTGATTCCAGGTGTGATGTTGCTTTCTTGCCTTAATGTTTAGAAATTCTTCAGATATCCATTCAAGGAATCTCTGACTTAATAAAAATGTGTAAGGAAAGTCAGATGTCATTTTAAAAGAATTATTCAAAAAAAGAATTTATTCAAAAAAATTATTCAATCTTAGGTGACATTTGACCCCTGTAATAGAAAACACTATCATTGTTTGAATGCATACTACACATTATAAAATCCAGGTACTGTAAGCTGTAGTAAACTGTAACAATAGTTTTGCATGCAGAATTTGATAAATCATCTCAATGGCACAATGAATCAAGTAATAATATTTTTCCTATTTCAAAATTGATGAATCTGAGGATTGAAGAATTTGTATGATTTACCCAAGATCTAGTAGTGGCTGGAGCTGGCAGAAGGGACATCCACTGTGCTTAGCTTTTTCCAGCTCCCATGTTCAGGGACTTTGCGGTGTAACATAAAATTGACCAGAGAGGGAACATTCATACCAAGGAAAAACTCAAGCACTGCAAATCAGGATCCCTCACTCTCCAAATGCCATTTATTTTTCTTTAATTGTCCAAAGTTTTATTGTTTTGAATACATTCTCCAACAGCCCCCAAATTCCCTCCCTCCAGTCTGTTAGTGGGCAGAATGTGGAGCACACCAGGACCCCCAAACCTTTGTATTTTAAATGGGTTTTGCCATCCACAGCAAAAAGACACACATACACTTAAGACCTTCAGTAGAAAAGAACTTTAATGCAATTAGTGTGCAGTAGAGAGACAAGAAAAGAAAGAATATAGTTAAAATATTTTCCCCAAGAAACACCCATGGTTACCTATCCCCTCCTGGGTAAATGCCCAGCCAAATAAGCTTGGCCCAAAGCAGGGCCACTGATGCCTGAAAGCCTGCCACAAGCCTAAGTCACTTTGTGAAGGGGACCCATAGTGATACAGAGCAGCAAGGGACACTAAAACTAGCCAAGGACAGTGCCCCAAATAGTTTCCTGGTCACTGAGTTCTTCACCTGCTTACACAATTGCAAGACTACTCGGATTCAGAGAACAACAATAATGGGATTTATTTAACAAACAAAGGAAAACAAAGAGCCACTGACACCACAAATGGCTGTTCAAATCAGCGTCCAGTGTTTTATAGTCCTAAACAAAAACTTCCAAGATGATGTCTTCCCACCACTGAGGGCCTGGAGCACACGGCAGCCAGACTTTAGGTCAGGATCTAGCTCACGAAGACAGCAGAAGACACAACAGGAGATGCTCATTGGAGCTGCTGACAAATGCCAGCACAGCACCAGACAATAGACACTCAAAACAGCAGCTGCAGCAGTTGAACAGCCAGACAAATGTCCACACTCACAAGCTCAGCGAGGCACCAGGCTCTGAGTTTTCACCTTCTCTTCCAGGCTACAATAGCAGCAAAGCTGGGACATTTCGGTCACTCACCTGCAAAGCCACCAAACTTTTCTTCTCTGAGTTTGCCTCTCTAAGTCTGTCAGAGGCCCGCAACAGCCTTCTGGAGGATCAGTATAGTGAGGGCAGAAATGGCTGACCCTGGAATCACTGAAGATCTGAAAATGCTGAAATCCTGAACACTAAATTCTGGGGGCTGCTTCTGCAGTACCTTATTTTTCATATCAGAATCTCCATGTCCACGGATACTTTGTTTGTATTCTGCCTGGGGCTATTCATCCTTACCAGCACCCCCTCCAGGGGGAGCCACCTATAAAGGATTTTGGCTTCAGCCCAGGCTTACAATAGGAAAGGGGCATACAGGACCAGGCAAGACTGGAAAGAAAGAACAAAATAAAAATACAAGTCAAGATAAAGGCTGCTATTATCAGCCTCCCCATGGGTGTCTCACCCACGTCTCTTTCAGGTGTTTCCTTCCATGTCCCCTCGGTCCCTGGTACAGTCCAAGGCTGAGAAGCAAGTGTGGCTTCTTTTTCACATGTCTCTGCTCCACATGCCTCCTCCTGTTTCCTCCTAATGTTCCCAGTTTTCCTCTTCCTCTATGCCCAGCTCCACCCTTCCTTAGGGGGGACAGAGAACCTGGAACCTCCCCTTTCCATGGCTCTCACACTGTTACACACCCTCAGTACCCAACACAGAATGAGGCATGATCACAGACTTCCATCCCAAGGGTCCCCGCTGGGAGGCAGAGGGGGGAAAGCCAGTCATTGCACACTAACAAGCATACAACTTGGAAGATGATGCTGGGAGTAATTGGTAGGTCTGGAATTTGAAACTAAGTTTACTTGACTCAAGAGTCCATAATTTTTAGTGGTTTATAAAACCACTTCACTGAATTATAGTTCAGTTGATGACATTCACTGAGCACTTTTTCTCCTACAGAGCTTTGCATTTGCTGTTGTGGAACTAATATTGACTTTGTAAGATATGTGTCTATTTGGGGGACCAAATTCCAGTCTGGGACCAAACCCCAGTCTGGGAACACACTTTGACATACCCAGTTGGTTATTCATTCATGTAGTCTGACCAGATCTGTTGCGACTACACACTAGGTTGAACATTTCTCTGTTCTTCAGTCACAAGATCAGAAGCACTAATGAGGTGAGATTTTTCTAGGACTCTCCACCTGCATGTTGACAGACTGTAAAAATTCTAGAGGAAAGTTTGCTAGGTTTACTCAGTAGGAAATGAAAAAATTGAAATGGGTTTCCAGGCACAGTTTGGACACTTAATGTACAATAGTATCAATCAGTACAAGGTCTTTGAAAAGAATAAGAAGAAACTATTAAACTTTTATTTTGTAGCTGTGTTATAGGTATTACAGTGCTTAAAATATTCCCTTTCTTTTGGAGGCATTGGTATTGAAATATTTACAGATGAAAAGGAGACAATGACTGTAATTTGTTTCAAAATAACCCAGGACCCCGGGAAACTCTTACCAGAGCTAATAAAGCCCAGAGAGAAGAAAAGCAGTACCCCACCCCAACTTACAGGCAGGCCAATAAAGCCCCAGGAGAGCAAGAAGCAGGGGAGTGGGGTGGCAAAGGGTGTTGAGGGCGGGAATCCTCGAAAATAGCCAGTTTCTGAACAATAAGGCAATTGCCCTAAACAGGACCAACAATGCCCATCAAAGCCTCCAAATGCTCTCCCCCTCCCATGAGCTGGTTGACACCATGGCAACTCTGGCCTAACACTCTCCTTTGCCCCAACCTGCTGCCTGAACTGTAAACTACACCCCAGGAACACATTAGAAGGGGGAGTGACTTAGAAACTGCTGCCTGGACCCATAAACCAAAACCCTGTGCAATGCACCCCAGGGAGGGATGGAGTTAACAGTTCCTTCACCTCATTTAAGGCTGGAGCCCCCCACAATTCTCTCACAGTTGCTCCTACCCAGGACTCTGTGGGCCCAGGGACCTCTCCCTGGGGGTTGTTTTCTTCTGACTCTAAATAAACTTTGCCTTTGCTTCTGTTAAAGACATGATTGTGAATTCTCACACCACAGTCAAGGACTGAGGAACTCCAAAATCCAGAAAACCCCAAACCCAACAACACTTACTGTATGAGTCATTTTAAAGGATATCCTTTTTTTTTGCTTGTTTCAAGATAGCAATTGAAGTTGCTACATTTGCTTTTCCTTTAGCAATTTAACTTTCAAATTCAGCTTCCCAACAAATAAGGATAGTGAATTAGATACACAAACACAACTTTTCTAAAAATTGTTTACACAACATCATCTATAGCTTTCTAATAGACCACTGCATTAAAACATGGCTGACCATTTCCTGTTATTCAAATACACATCTTTTAAAATGGTGACATTTAACAGTATTCACCAGTCTCTACATTTAATAATAAAACTTTAATGTCAAGTAATGTAAACTCTGATAAGTTTGAAATCTCCTAGTAATTGTCTTTTTTATTATTAATGAATTTTTTTCTCTTTTAAGTAGTCCTTGATGAAATTTTTTTCTTGTAAACTTACCAATCTCATCTTAACTTGAGCTAAAATGTTCCTCAGATTTTGACAGTTCTGATTTTGAAGTGAGCTAAGGGTTAAAGTTCCAATCACTTTTCTTTCAGTTTTGGCACTGGCTTGTCTTGCTCTCAGCCACATACAATCATACTGCTTAGATCGCTAAAACTAATTAAAATAAGGTCTTAATTTTCAGCCCGGAACCGTCAATCAGCTAAAGAGGTTTATGCTGTTTTTCCAGCTCCTTTGCTTTGCTATTTTCCATGAGGTGGACAATACACTTCCCCTTCAGAACATGGAAAATGATAATGATGCTGTCTCTATTTCGAAGAAGTAGAAAAATACTTTTAGAAAGAATTGAGTTCAACTTTTTTTTTCAATTATAAACTCTCAGAGAAAGGAAAAAGTTGCTTATACTAAATGTTCAATCATTATTGGCTTCGTTTAAGAGTTCTGTCTTAATCAGTAACTTCTGTGGATCAGGCACTCTGCTGGATGCTTAAATACATTAAGTGTTCACTTATTATGTTTACATTTAACTTAAATAAACATGATTAGGGAGAGAAAAATGAAGTTATTTGTCCAATTATTAGTGGGGGAATGAAGAGCTCCTTGGGTAGGGCTGGAAACCTGTAACCTCTCCTTTCTATGGGGATCACACTGTTATCCAATCAAGATTCAGAAAGTAGCAAATATTAGAGGCAGCATTTAAACTTAGTTTCCCTTACCAGGCCAGGCTTGTTGCTGCTGTTGTGGAAGAGACCAACAAAACGTTTCCTGGTTGCTTCCCTTTAGCAATAGTTTTCAGCTTTATCCTTGCTTGGGCAGTATGAAGTACATGAGAATAGCAAAGTTTATCTAAAATGAATCAGAAAATTTTGCTTTCTTTTTAGGCATTATTTGATGTAGTCTTCAAATTCCAGCTCCCTTCTCACCACGGTATTCAGTGAACTCATGGTGTGGTGGTTGTTCAGCTGTCCTACTGGAACCCAGGCAATAAAACCAGCATGTACAGCAGTTCCTGTGGAGGAGGAGTGATGTCCTTTGACTATGGTGGCATGGGAATAAAGGCACAGAGAATGGGTACATTTTACAAGGTTGTGGCCCGGAGTGTGGGAGGAGTCCTCTAACTGATGTGAGAACTTTGGAAACTGAACTGAACAATCAGATAGCTTCAAAGTAGAACCTTGACATCCAAGAAAAAGTTTAAATTGGTTGCTCGTCAAAGACAGTTAATTTTTATCATTATTTAAAACTATTCTTAGGTGAATAAAAATAGAAGTCACTAAGGATAGGGCTAGAGGTAGAGAGGTAGATATCAGCGATGGAGAAAACCTCATTTGGTGGTAAGGTTTTAGTGGACAGTGTGACTTTCAGAGATAATTGTTGAAGAACTAGAAGATGTTGGGGACCACATGGCCTTGGTAAAGAGGGACATTATGTGTGCAATCGTGAGCTTTGCATGATGGTGCTGAATGTAGGGCTGAATGCAAGGACATAGTGAAGAAGTGTTATGAGAAAGACCGGCATTCGGTCTATGGACTCCTAAATTAAAACAAGGAGACACAGGCTTTGCATGGAAGATAAGAGAAGAACTAGGGAGAGTTGAATATTGGAAGGTAAATCTAGAAGATAGAAGTGCAAATAATCAAAAATAAAGCCACTCAGATTGGTTTATAGCTTACTTTGAGTTAAGATGGACTTTATGTCTATAATGCCTCAAGAGTGGCTGATATACCAACATTTTTGTCACATTCTAGAGGACATAAAATGCTTTGTGTTCCTTCTTTCAATGAGATTTGGGATTAAAGACCAATCAAACTGTCCAAGTAGAACAACTATGGTGATTTTTTATTAGTAATAGTGAGAAAGTATGATAAAAAACATCTGGAATAAAACATGTCCTACTGATTAGATATATTCCCCTGACTGCCATATGCACGGAAATACATGAATTACATGTGTATATAAAGCTGTGAATATATCTTGGCATATCTCCTGGAAGAGATGCCAAGTTTTATATATTTATCTATACATGCACACATATAGATACACACATACACATAGTGCATACAGAGTGTTGTATGGTTTTGAGATGTCTGTTTAGTCCATTAGACACTAACAAGCTATTGAATGAGTAAAATTAGAAGACTGTGCCAAGTGAACCTCATATGCATGCTATAGTGTATGTGCTACTCCTGCTCAGGGCAGGGAGATAGATTCTTGCATGGGACCAAGTTGTGTACCCTGTGGCATCTGATAAACACTTGTTAATTGACTGGCTGAATGACTGACTGTCTAGGTGATCTCTTACTGTTCCAAACCATTTGGTACATGGTTAATGTTAGAGAATGTTCCAATAGAGAGTAGAGAAGGAGGACTATATGCACTTGGTGAGTGACTGGAGATATCAAGGGACACATCTGTTATCTGGATACCGGTTCCCTCAGATAACTAATATTGAATTAGACAAGACCCAGCCCCCTTTTGGGTCCATGAATGAAAGTACCTGAAGAAACAATGGTCCCTGTAACAAAGCCTTGTGGTTGAGGGACTGAAAATGCTATTATGATTATTCAAGTACACTGATTCTGTTCATCTAGTGATCCTAGAGCCAAGTCTGAGGAAAAGGCAAATAATACTCAAAACACACAAGAGAAGATAGGAATTCAGCATCATGTTTTCTCTCCAAGTGAAATAAGGCTTTTTGTTGAGCTCTGAGAGAAGATGTTAAGGTATGTTTTTTTTCTTCTCTTCATTTTTTCTTCTTTTTATTAGTTCTAAGACTATTCAGGGATGTCTAATATTTTCCACATCCAGTATTTTTATTTCTTTTTGTGATCATATTTTCCCATTTTTAATTAGTCCATTGATTTTTAAGAGCAGCTATAGGAAAGCTTTCAATGATAACCTCTTTAGAAGCAATTCTTTTTGTGTGTCATTTATGTTCCTTGTATCCAATATATTTTACTTCTAAAATAATTTATATAAACTGCTACTAAAAATAACAGCATCTGGTTTTCTGATTGCTTATCACATCTTTGATGAGAGTTATTTCCCACCAAAGTTATACCCAGATATAGTAAGTAAATTCTTTATTTTTAACCAGGGTTATCTTGTTGCTGAGGAAATATTTATCTATAAATAATATTATTGGAGTACAGTAGAAACTTCTTGTTTGTCAGTTCAACTGATTTTAACCCTTTATACATAAGATATAGTCACATAATAATAGATATCCTAAGAATAATTATGAATCAATAAAGCTTCAATGTATATTTTCCTGGATATGTTTTTCTATTATTTTTAAAGTAGGAAAACATGCTTATAGATAATTCATATATTTGTCATGTGTATGACACACAAATATTTTTAGTATATTATAAAATTGATAAAACTGATATAAAATACTGACTGATCATATTTAGTATGATATTGAGTAGCTAAAACCTATAAAATATTATAAAAAAACTTCTTTACAGATGCTCTATTTTTTTATATGACCTTTATTTTATGTCCTTCAGATAAATAGTTGGATTTTTCTAATTACTTCCTCTGTCCCGAACATCAGCGAGCTGATTGATCTTTAAGAAGGATCATAATTTTAAGGATCAGAAGTGAAGTTTAGATAGAGATTTTCTATTCAATAAGTTTGTTCTTGATCAGACCCCTAAGTCTTACTCAGTCACTATGTGGAGTTTAAACATTTTGTTATGATTTATCTAACTATAAATGTTTGAATGACTGACTTATTAGCATGAATATATGACATACAAAGTGGTCAGAATTCGTCTAAGAAAAAACACAGTAGAAGTGGTTAAGCTGGATTTATTTTTACCAAAATCCACTGGATTAGCACTTTTTTTTTAGCGAGAAAAAATAAAAACCAGAGGTTGAGGGAGGGTGATATTATATTCTCAGAGCTAGAAGTTAAATTGAGTCTAAGTGTGTAAGCAAGAGAAGAACCTGGGATCGGGATTTTCCTCTCTTCAGTCTCCAGGCCAAAGAACCAGGCCACATCTGCATTTTCACCGTTTAAAACTGAATTGAGGAAAGGAAGTATCTGCAGAAATTTTCCAGCCTATCTCTCAATGCAAAATTGTTTTATAATGAACATTTTCATGTCTTTATTTCAAAATCATGACAAGTTTAGCCTCTTTTGGACACCTGATTTTAGAGCTGCTTGAAGTTTGAATTCTGCCACTTTTAAGCAGAGAGTGAAATTAGCGTTGCCTCTGGTTATTTTTCAAGATCCAGGGACTGGGCAAGGGAAAAAAGTCAATAATTAAACTTCGACACTTCTTTCAAAATGATAAACTATCAGACAAACAGCGATCTTTTAAAAAACAGTAAAAACAGAAAATAATACTTTATAAATAACATCAGCACACACAAAAAAATCATGAAGAAATTATATTATAATTTAATGACTTTTCTGGATTTAAAATGTTTTTCTCCAATATTTGCGAGGACAGTAGAATCATAGAGAATGTGTTTCTTTCTACGAGGTTTCTATTTCTTCCAGCCTGCTCAAGGTAAACCCCTAGTTTTTTTTTTTTAACAAAAACTTTACTCTAGTTTCTACACCAAAGTACCATTGACTGAAACTATATGAAATCCTTGGCCTCCAACCAGAGAAGGCCTAAATGCAGAAAAGTAGGATAAATTAAAGTGACAGGGTCTCAGCAGTGGAAATTAGTGCAACTCTTCTAATTGCATGTCTAGCCTGAATGATGGGATACTTAATTCTTACACATCCCAGACAATTGCTTTATACTAACATGAGCTCTGGGAAAAAGGCAGATTCCACAGACATATGGAGCAGTAGATGGAGTGGAAAAATAAATCAGAGGCCCTATCCACTGCAGAAAAAAAAATGTTTTATCTACATTGTTAATAAAGGTGTTGCCACTGTTAAGCAACATTGATACTGTCCTCTAGGTCCATTCTTTCCATAGAAGCTGAACTTTAAATAATTAAATGGCAGAACTCCAACCTGCCTGTGTTAACTCTTGGGCCACAAAACAACAACAAATGCACGATGGGCAAAGGTCTCGTTCCTTTAGTAAAAAGCAAGGACACAAGCCTAAATATGAATCCCAAGGGACAAATGGATCAGGGACAACAGCCATCCTCTTCTCCCATGACTATAAGGACTGCTAATAAAAGCCTTCAAAACTAGCATGGGTTCTTATATCTATTTAACCTTTCGCCCCAAGAAGCAAAGAGCATCTGGTTAAGTGGAGAGTAAAAGCGCAGCAACTTTTCATTATCAGAGCTCACAGGCAGAGTGTGGGGAAGCTGGAGCTGCCAAGCCTGGGTTAAATGCTTGTTGCCTTCACTGCCTGAGGCCATCTAGCGTGTTTAGAAATGATTAAGTACTGCAGCCTAGAAAGGACCTGTCCTGAGCGTTCATCTCTGACTTCCAGCAGAAAGGAGAGGCTGGCAATGACAGAGGCAGATGGATGAGTCTCATTAGTATGGCGAGGCAGCGAACCAGACTGCCTTCACAGAGCTGTCCAAAAAGAGGGAGCAAATTAAAATAGGATCTGGGAAAACCAATGAGCAAGTGTTTTAACTCTCTGCTACCTGGTTTCTTCAGCTGGGAGGTCGTATCGCTGGCTTGGCTTCCCCCGAAACGCTGCTGCACTATGAAATGAATCGCTTTGCACACCCATACAGTTCCAGTCTGATCTTTTTGTTCCCTTTAGAAAATGTCTCTTGCATTTCCTACAGCAGAACAACAGGGAGGATTTTATTGTTGAGCGTGTGTTACTGCCACAGAGCAGAGCAGGATGGAAGGGATGAGGGTGAGTGACCTCTGCCTAGAAAGCAGGTAGGAGACCTTGCCATGCACTGTGCACTCCACCAGCTTGATAGTGCCAAGTAAGGATCAAAGGCCATCAGGAGCCAGGGTTCCACGCAAAAGAGCTGATGTCTCTGCTGAAGAAGTGGTGGCTCTATCCTAAGTGTATCTCTTTTCAAAATGAAGCACTTTGGTTGTGTCGAGGACTGCCCGACAGAGGAATTTCAAAGGCAGAATGTTATCAATTGCAGACCTGAGAGCTATTTCAAGGAGGGAGTGCTCATAAGATTCTGTAATATTCTCCTCATGTGACTCTTGCATGAGGGTGTTACCAGGACCCAGGGCCAAGTTAAGCCTATTATGAGTCTTCTGAGTGCCATAAACTGAAAGCAACGTGTGGCTCATTGGTCAGTAGTCTTGATCTGATGAAAGTTTTCAGGTCCAACCTCTTCTGTTCAGCTGTTGGATTACATCTGAGCTGGAGACGGGCATCTATGGCATATAATGTGATGGGGTTTTGGGAAAAGTTGATAGAAATTGTCTAGTTTACTCATGAATTCAACGAACATTTAGTCTGTCCTTGGGGTGATTGGTAAGATAAAATGTACTTCCTGCCTGCCTTCAAAGATCTAAGTCTAATAAAAGATAGAAAAAGAATAACTGTTGCGAGGTCTCAGGAGAGGAAAGCATTGCTCCAGGAGCTGAGTGATAAACAAAACTGAACAAGTAGAATCTGCCACCAAGATGCTAATGGTCCAGGGTAGGAGACACTCATATGGACAATGATTTCTAGATTGAGACAGATCAAAGAAAGTGACCTTGAGCTAGAAGAACGCTGTTGTGAGACTCCTGATGCAGGCGTACCTCATCCTGCCAGGATTGAGAGCAAAATGTTTCCAAGTGAACGTGACGTTCCTGTTGTGCTTTGCAGAGTACAATGAAGGCATATTATTTAAATAAGAGAAATGCACAAATAAAGAAGGTTTTTGTTCAAAAAGAGTTTTATATACTCCTTTCCAAAGACAATTTTGCTTGGTCAAGTTCATGTCAATGTTAAGCCTTACTTCATCTCAACTTGTTCCAGTTGATTGTGTGCCAAAAAGGAAAACATCCAAAGCCTGTGAGGAATCATGAGGAGTCAATGTGATGGACGGGATGAGGCAGGAATTGGTTGAACATCTTGAAATTCTGTTTGATTGTGTGTGTTCCTCTTACTCTAGACACCGAAGCTTCATTTGGAAAGAGTTGTTATTTTTCCTTCAAAGGAATTCCTTTAATTTGTTTTCTAATTAGAAAAAGCCAAAAAATAAACGAAAATAAATTATAAAAACAATAACAACAAAACAAGATTGATGGGATTTTATCCAGCCTTGTGTAAAAAAAAAAACCTATAAGTAGTAGACTTTAGATGACGGGTTGTAAATTTTTCCTGGGGAATCTTCATGTGTACAAATCCAGACTCAAACCAAGTAGGTTTTCAGTTAGTGACCAAAGAATGAAGTCACAAAAGAACTGGCTCCCAATTTATGAAAGTATAATCTATACATGGGCAGAAAAAGGGTTTTTGGACATTAAGCATTTTTTTGAATTTTACCCACAAAATCCAGCTTCCTAGCTATATGTTTCAGAACACAGCAGTAACCTGTAACTGGAGTTAGCACTTACAAATAAGCAAAGAGGAAGCATTTACTTGAGGGTGCACACTGCATCTAAGCAAGTGTTTACTGATAAGTAAGAAGGCATCATGAGAGGACATTGTTAGTTCCTATGAAAAAAAAGATATAATAAAAAAATATATTTTCCCTCATGTCATTTCTACTATTCAAATAGATTTTTTTTTTATACACACATGTAACTCCTGTTGACATCAGGGCCTGAGTGGCTGAGTCAATTGACTTTGATTTTAGAGTTGCTTCCTTATTCCACTCAATATAAGCAGAAACCATTTCTCATATTTATCCTCATGTAAAATGTACATGGATAAATCATTTAACTAAATGTAAGGTGTCAGAAAATGGTTCATACAAAGAAAATAATATTATGCAGTATAAACTCCCATTAAGTAGTAATGTGGCTGACATTGATTGAGGGAGATTAAGTCTAAAACTCTTTTTCTCATGACATTTGTTCAAATAAATAAAGGTAAAAGGAGGGGAAAGTTGATGCTTTCTTCTCATTTTGCATATAAATTTTACCCTTGTGATTTTTTTTTAGCCACATTTATTCATAGTACAGTATTAGGGGGTATAGTATGTGAATCCTGGATAGCAATGATAACTGTCAGTAAAGCAAGGTCATAATTGACCTTTATCACTGAAAAAAGGTTGTCTACCTAAAGATAAACTTTCATGTTGAATTTGGAATGTAAAGAGGAGGGTTGAGGCCATGGAAGGAGCACATCTGAATAGAAATCTATGAATATTTCATGTCTGTTAAGAGGTTGGAAACTTGGTATGACATTATCCTGACCCCTGTCCTGAAATATTTTCCGAAGAATATCCTGATCGGCAGCAGACAACTTTAGTAGAGATAGATTTTTCTTACTTAGGAAAATTAAATTGTGATATAAAAATGTCTGTTCTTAAAGCTGTTCTCCTTAATGAACTAAACTGTATGCTTATGTTCTAGAAGCAGGAGACTCACCAATTTCTGCAGGAGCAACTTAACAATATGTCCCTTCCCTTAGAGTTTGGGGCTCATCACAGCTGCTCTGTTGCCCCCGATTTAGACAAATGACTGAAAAGAGGCACTTCTAGACTTCATCTCAGAGTCTTAATAAAGACCCAGTAAATGCTCTTCTGATTAATCAAAAGTGTTGTTCTTTCTATCCCAAGGTACCTAGGTTCTGTCAAGCCAGAAATTAGTTAATAAGAAGTGATTTACTGAGAAATAAACATGTCAAGAGCTATGCTAGACCCTTCGAAGATTTCAACGAATATTATCAGTAACTAACATTGATAAAGGATTTAATAATCTGCCAGGCATTCCATTAAGTTTCTTAAATATATTACTTAATTTAAATACTTATCACAGCATCTTCTTTGTATAGATGAAAAAACTGAGGTATGCAGAAGCCCAAGCATTTTTCCAAGATCACACAGTTAGTTGGTGGCCAATTTTTTAGCTCTATGGTATGATGGAGAAGATAATCTCAGTGAATTAAAAAGGAAAAATTGAGAGCAATGGGATAGGAAATCAGAGAAACAAGAATCAAGAAAGAGTAGCTTTAGAAAAGAAAGGTAGGAAGAACAGAGACATCTGGGTGCAGAGAGCGCAGCAATGAGAAATGGTGTCTTGGTGTGAAGAAAGTAAAGATCGAGAATCGGTTCAATTAACAGTGCTGAGCAGCTGCTTGGCATGTACCTTGTGTGATCTGGGTTTTTGCTGATCCATAGCACTTTTAAGAGACTGTATGTGACTAGGGTGATCCTGGCAGTCTTAAAGTTTTCCCTGAGACCCTTTAAGGTCTAACCTGGAAGATTTATTTCCTTTGTTCCTGTGTCTCCCGGATACCCAGGTCTGGCATCCCGGTGGAGTCTGACATGCTCCAGGCATTGGTGGCAAATCCATATGTTTCTCTGTGCAGAGTTCTGTGGGATGCCCTGGTTTTATCAGAAACTCAGAAAAACAGGAAAGGATGAGGTATGGGGTTAGGGAACTTGAGGGATCAGACATCATATTCTAGAAACTATTTGGCCTAAATAAATAAAGCAACTCTAATGCGCTCCCAATCAGTAACCTGGTTTGGAAGGTAGACATTTTATACTTGGTGCATACTAGTGGAGGGTGTTTCTTTAGGTTGAATATCTAACCAAGAAATTCATTCATTGAGGCCTGTAGCGACATTGTAAGAAGCAGATCTACTAGAGGATTAAGAGAGCATTTGGTGTCTACAGGCAGTGTAAAAATGCCTTTAGGGTTATAAGTATAAAACTGGACTCTTTCAGGAAACACATAAACCTGCTCCGGCTGAAATTCTCCAGTTGAGCATAAAAACAGCAGTTTGTCTATACTTCTGGTTATGAGCTAACAGGTGTCTGGAAATGAAGAAACAAGTTACATTTCTATGATAGAGTGCCATGGAATTTCAGAGCCAATAAATTTTCTTTGAAAAAAAATGACTCTGTTCTATCACTATTGGTTCATAATAAAACAGAGCTTGACCTGCAAGTTAATAAAGAAAGCATGTTTACTAATTAGGCTTTATTCTCCTTGTCCCATGTTAATTGCAAAATATCCATCCATCTCATTTATGAATATGTTAATTTATGTCAGAGAGGCACAAGTTTTGAGTATGCAAACTCTTCCTTTAATTAGATCAAAGGAAGGTCCATCTCAGTTTTACAAGATGGATTCTAATTTTTAATCAGGAAAATAAGTTTGGTTCCTAAAAGGAATCTTCTTTGACAGTTGGAAAACACTAATTAACAGACATAACTGTATTAATTGCATTCTATCACTGAATTCTTATCAGTTAGCTTATGTTGCCTGCTTGCTAATGCAAACAGTTGTGGCTTTGGTGAAGTCAACTTGTAAACGTCTTTCTAATGCTAACTAGCAATCAATGCATGTAAAATTTCTAATGTTTCTTTAGGGAATTCTACATAATAGATGGAGTCTCTCCTTTGAGTTATGCCCTGCTATTTCGTATAATTAGTCCTTAAAGCTGCACCTATCTTGGTATCAGCTTCCTGAGAGATAAAGAACACACTCTATTTGTTTAAGAACAAAGAATTATACCTTTCCTTTAGGAATCCTGCTGCAATAGACTAAATGGAAAGCTGTGACCTACCGAGTAACTTCAAATTCTTAACAATTAAAAATGTGTACCTTTAAAGGGATTTGTGAAAAGACTTAAACAGGGAGAAAATATCTGGGGACGGCATAGTGCTGCTGACCCTGAGACTATCAACTGTCTTTTATCACAAAAACCGCAAGGAGAACAGCAACTGTTTCTCTGGTGCCCTTCTGGTGCCCTCCCTTCACTCTGCATCCAAAAACTCCCCTCTGGCACTAGGGGATAAAAATTCATTGACTGTACAGCCTCCTTCTTGAGCATATGAAAAGGATGCCACTGTGTTGATTGTGGAAGTATTTTGTGAGTATTATTTTGTGAGTATCTTTACTTTTACTTTTAGGTGTGAACTGAAATCAGTTACTCTTCTTACATCGTGATGAAAGATGTGTTCAGGGTCTGATGGTCTGGACTACAATCTACTAGCATCTTGAAGTAAATTCTCCCATGTCCCATGGAGCATTGTCTGCTTTAGATCCTTTTGGTTAAGCTTTGATGATAGGGCCTTAACATACCTTTCCATATATCACGGTGAACATATGCAGGTTGGATTAGCCATAACGAGTAGCCCATGTCTGGGAGACAGGGTAAAGAGAAAATAAGAGTCACGCAGAGACTGACAAGACATTGGAAATGACTGCACCGTAGTTAAGTCACACCCAGGGGAAGCTATTAGGACCTAATTTTGAATCCTCTAAATCCACATGCAATCAAAATCTTCCAGTACTGGGAGCAACGACTTGTGCAGATTTGCTAGGCATTAAGTGGCCTCTCTTGTGTATGTCCAGCTTATTTTTCTGCAAATTTGTACTAGATTTTGAAAACGATGAGTCCACAACAGAGAGGGAAGTAAAACTGACATTTATAAAAATACCACCCTTGCACTTCAGAGCTACACAGGACCACACGCACACACACTCCACAAACTAATTGTGCAATGCAAAAATGTCACTGTTTCTAGAGTAGGCATCTTTTTACATAAACTCATTTATCATCTAGTATTATGGTAATTTAAAGGTAAATTTCTCACTTAGTCTTTTCCCTTGTGTTTCTACTATTTCCACCTCCCCCTTCAACCTAACAAGAAAACACAAAAGTAGCAAATAAAATGTGGTGGAGGGAGCTGAGAAAGACAATTAAATTGAATGGAGAAGGCCAAGGCAGTGGAAAGGACAGCTGAAGACTTTCTGACAAGGAAGTTTCATTATCACCAGTTGTTTCCTTGTAGGCATTCATTAAAACGTCAGCTGTTTGAAGGTATACCAGTGCGCTGCTTCCTGATTCCACTTGGGACTCTCTCCCCAGATCACTGAGTGAAAGAAAGCTATGTTTAGATATTTGGGCTCTGCAGATTGCCCGCTCCCCATTTACATTTGACTATTGTCCAAGGGCCATGCACACGGTGCCCTTCTTGACAGAACGTTACTAACGCCTGGTTCTATATTTTAAGATGTCCCTGCTCCCACAAGTACTGGATATGAAGAACAAGACTTTGCCCATGAACTCTAGCATAAATCTCTAGATTCTGGCACTGTACAAAAGTGCCAGAATTTCCTTGCAGCTGTAATATTTGCATGTGAAAAGTTACATTCCCTCAACTTTTTATAGACATCTCCGAGGGAGAAGTGTCTCCACTGCCAACTCATGTAACCAAAATGGAAGCAAGTTCTTAGAATTTCAGTATCAAATTTAATTCTAAACGAGGCCATTTTTTTGAGAAAAGAATCTTTCCTTTGCAGATTTGCTAGTTTGATTCCTGAGTCAGTTGCCTACATAACTGAATATTCTCCATATATTAGACATTTGTCTTCAGGGAGTGCCATTAATACTAATAGTCATTTTGAATCAAACCTGTATTGATTTGTAGTACCTATGACTCTTAGATCAATGTTGCTAAGTGACTAGAAACTTTTGTTCATAGTTTATCTTACAGTGAATAAATACTTATAAATATACAAAGATCCACCACATGCCAGAAACTTTGCAAATGCAAGATAAATGCTACCTTTTTATTTGTTGAACAGATAGAAAACTTAGTAAAGTACTTGTAAGTAAAATCCTTGCAAAGGGTATTATACCCTGGACCTTGTGAGGAATGGTTGGCCTAGAACTGATTAATTATCTGCTCAGATCTCTCCCGAGTTACACTCAGGCTGAGCAGCATATCGCTGTGCTTTAACAAACAGCACACACCAGTCATCTGTCATCCCAAGGCCAGAATGATGAGATGAGCTGGTCCTGGTGTGTCTTCCTTCCTCCTCTCTTTCACTTTCCTTTTTTTGAAAAGGCCAAGTGATTGAATGAAATTCATCCAGGGGACATTTGGGCATCTACCAGGTGACTCACAGGATCAGCCACACTTTCTGTCAGCAGGGGAAGGGCACAGGAAGTGATGAGAATCGTGCATGGCACCAGGCCCTCAGAGACCTGTCCTCACTAGGCTATCAAAGACCAATTTTCAGAGTCTCCCATCCTGAATATTGTGTGGCTCTCTACAGTCCCCAGCCTTCCATCAGCACATCCCTGCTTATTTCTATCACTTCATGTAACTTACAGTTCTTCTCAGGTTAGGGGTTTTTCTCAAAACTTAGGGACCCAACTCATTTATAGCTCCCATTATATCTCTCTCACCTACATTTTCTGAAATATTCTCTTTCTTAGAATATATTGCTGAACGCTATAACACCTATTTACATTTTCTCTTGTTTCTATTGTCTGATAACAGAGGGTTACAAATGGGGATTTCTTATCATCATTCTATTTTGTGAGGGAGTTCTCATTCATTTATTTATTTCTCCTCTTCAGCTCCAAAAAGAATTTGTAATGATTGGGCCATCTGTCTTCTTATTTAGCAATTATTAATTTAAAAATTTCCAAGATAAAAAGAATATATAAGAAAGGTTTTCTTTCTTATACCTCTCAACAGTATTTTAAAATGGTATAGTAAAGTGAATTTGTTGATGAGACTAGAAAGCTGCCGTAAGAATTTGTACGGTATTCAGTGTCATGCTTCATAGTCACATACAGTGAGACTTCCCTTAGGATTTAGGAGGCAGGGTGTGGTTGTTCTCAGATAGAGGAAGTGTGGGATTGGAGTCATTCAAACCTGAATTTGAATCCTGAAGTTCCCTTGGTACTTACTGGGCACATGACTTCCTTTGGTTTCTCCTCTCATCAACAGACATGATAATCGCTGCTTCAAGAGGGGTGAAGATTGAATTTAAGAAATAATGTGAAGCATTTGAAAGATACTGAGCACTCAGTTAAATTTAATGCCTATCATCACTATTCTCTACTTCTAGACTTTTAGTTCAGTAAGGTGGGAAATCAGCTAGTCCTGTGTTGCTTCGAGTGCTAGTGAACACACACCCAGGTCCACTCTGGAGCCCTCCTTTGTCTCACCACAGTGAGAGAAGCAGGCACACTGTGGGTAGCACAGACACTGGCACTTGCCCCATTGGGGCTCACTGGGGGCCACTCAGTGGGGCTTGCTGGGTCAGGCACTACTGGACTGTGTAGTTGCTTCGTAGCAGACCTGTAAAGGGACCCAGGGAGAAAACCCCAAAGGGGATGTAGGGATTGCAAATCTGCAATAACAGAAATGGCACCAATCTTCAAAGTCCTTTTGATGATAAATTTCTGTTTACAGGATCGATCTAGTTATGACTAAATGAAATGGAAATGCCTGTATATTGTTTGTTTATCCTCTAAATATAACATTTACACAGGACATATTTCAGTGCCAGGGACCACCAAAATGTAACAATAAGTAAAAATAAACACAGTCCCTGCTATCATTGAGTTGATGGTTACTGAGAAAAAAAAGAAAAAAATAGCCAAATAGTCACACAAATGGAAGCAAACTTAGAATATCAATAAAAGCATTAAAGAGAGGTTATGGTATACGATGAAGCTTGTGATGAGGAGATTTGAACTAATTGGGGGATAGGTGGAGTGGAGGAGCTTGGCTGGTGAAAACCCTAAGGCCTTGAGGTTAAATTAAGAGCTACCTTGGGAAAAGGGGAGGGGCAGAGGGAGGTAGGGTGAGCCCCATAGGGAATCCAACAGAAAGTAGACAAGGATGTGGCAAAAGTGTAGAGACGGCGTGTGCAATGCCTGAGATGAGATGGGGAATGTGGTAGAAGCCAGGTTCATCAGGCCTTTTCAGGCTCTTCTAATGCTCTTCATGCACGCGGTATGACAATGGCTTGTGGTTTAACCTTTAACAATAATAGCTCATGGGATGTTCAGGTAATGTAAAGCTCTGAAGAGAAAGTCTGACTCAGTGCAACCACAGCACAAATGTAAATTCTTGCATTTGCTTTTACTATCATTTCAAAATAACTGAAAAATTAGGTGTTGCTTAACAGGCAATGCTGGATTTTTGGTTTTTTTTTTTTTTTTAGTTAAAATGCAGGATGCTTTATACACCTTCCTATCACTGCTCTTTTGTCCTCTATTAGTTACAATTAGGTATATTCATTGCATTAGCAGGTACAAGAGTACAAGATGCGAGTTTTGTATTTTTCTTTAGTTCAGCTATTATAGGATCCATTCAGTGCCTTATTTCTATGTCAGGTTGAGTAATACTGGTCTAAAAAAACAAACAAAGCCAGTTGATATTTTCTCCACTCTGCTTTTGCTTAAGCACTGAATTAACTCACTTCAAAGAAATGAATCTATTCTTTGACCCAGGGAAACGCTGGACTATGTAGCATCTAACACGACTGCAGTAAAAATCATTTTAACTTTTAAATTTATGTGTGGAACCAAACTCCAGATCTCACCTTGCTCTAAATATTTCCTCCTCCTGATTTCCTCCGTAACTGTTCATGTTTCACTCACTAAACTCTCAGTCAATTAGACGTGGAAAATTAGTCACCCTCTCACTCTTCTCTTTCTGTTGAAACTGTTGCCAAATCTAGTCAATTAGCTTTTGGGTTTTAATTTACATTTTTAATCAAAGTAATACATGCAACCTGGTTAAAAATCAAAAGGTTATGGCAAAATTTGTGACAAAAAGCAACAACTCCTTGTTCCGTCCGAGCCTTGCTCATCATTTCTTTTTTCCTTCTTTGATAATATTCATTGTGCCACACAATATCCTTATGCTGTCATTTATTGATTTATCAACTTTAGATGTTATCATTCACACCATCCTTTCTCCCCTATCTGTCCTCAAACTTGTTACAATATTAGCTTTAGTTCTTTCTTTTTTTTGCTTCCATTCAAAAATCAGAATTGAATTTTTATTTATTTTCTTTTTTTTATTGTTATTTATATCTTTTACATTATTAGTTCTTTCATTGGTTGATGCTGGAAACTCAATGACCTGTAGAGCTCTACTTCGTGTTTTAACAAACATGGCTAGTATTTCTGGACCTCCATAGTGAAGAAAAGGACATTAGTGCTCACAGCTTTCTCATCACCTCTTCCCCTTATGCTTCCTCATCTCTGACAGCATTGTGATCATTTTGATATTGTGGAAGTCAATAATGTTGCCATTCTCTTTTCTTACAACCGTTTTCCATTATTTAACTTTTATTATAAGATGAAAACAAACACCATTTACATGATTATGAGTTTATAGATATTATATAATTGCAGAGCAAAACTGTGTCCGTTCTTCTCTTGCACCATTGTCTTTCTCATTATTACAACTTTGTCCTGATTCATAGTAGTCCTTGCCCACAGTGCTTATGACCTCTAGTCTTTCTCTGTTCAGAATGAATGCCCAAAGATGCAAAGTTGATTTTCCTCAAGTATAGTTTCACTTACATCATAGGTATTTTTAAAATCCTTCTATGTCAAAATTTTTGGCTTTCAAAATCTTCCACAAGCTTTACCTCTATGTTTATGCCCTCACTTCTATCTCTATTTCATGCTTCTCATTTTGCCTTCTAATGTCTCATCCAACCCCCTTCTGTACTGTTGCTCACAAGGTATCCTTGTCCTGGAAGTCTGTTCTCCAAACTATACCTGGTAAAAGTCTACCTTAAGGCTCAGATAAATGTCTTCATCATCCTTGAGACCATCTTACTGATAATTTTCTTATAGCACTATTATTGTCTTTTGCCATTTTTATTTTTATATATTTTTAGCATGCTACTTGGGTTGTATCTCATGGACTTAAATTCCCCATCGATACTCATCATACTGGGCACTAATCATACTCACTTACCTCAAAAAACATGTGTTGAGTTAAATGTGTTGAAATCTTTTTCTTCCACTGATAGGAACATCGCATTGCTAGGGGTTTTACTATGACTTTGTAATGCTTGACAGACTAGAAACAGGGACGATTAGAAAGTATGTTCTCTGATTTGTAAATAACTTTCACTCCCACAGGAAAGAGGCACTATTCATACATGTAAAAGATAATAAGGCTAATGAAATTTTTTAAAATGTGATTAATTTAAATCTAATTTTCTTTTACTGTTGATTCCAGAATGATATAGCATTTCAGATTACATGCATTACAGTTTCCTCTTCCCTGTTCAGTGTCTTTATATGTGAATAGCAAATAGCTTCAAAAACCAGCATTTTCATACTTTCTTTTCCTTTCAATTTCTTAATATTTCAAGGGAAGCCTTTGTGGATTTCATTTTATTCATAGGCATAAGCATAATGATTCTCTCTGTCTCAGTATTATGATCTCTCCCTGTGACCACCCTTTGTGGATGGATCTCACTGGTACAAGCCAGTCAAATCTCTGTGAACCCATGGACTTTACTTATGAGAATCAGGTCCTAAGCTGATTCTTCCAGGAGTTTTCTTTTCTTTTGCGTATATAAATGCAGGCAGCTTTGAAAATTCATAAGGATATTTGGAAACATTTCTGAAACTATTCTTTCAGACAATTTTATCCTTTTTCAAAGATTTATGCATTTGCTATTATTTTAGCTTCCTAAGAATCTAGTAAAATATAAAGGAAGTATGCCGTTATACATATACCAGTTGTACAGACATAGAAGCTGGTCTTGAGATCATCACTAACTCACTAGCCTTGGGCCTTCCTAGTGGAGTAATGGGTTAAGCGCAGCACTATGAAGCTATCCAGAGCCACTGCAGCACGAGTTTGATACCCGGCCAGGGAACTTCCCACATGGCGCAGCAGACCTCTCCTGCTGTCACCTGCTGCTCCCCTCAGCAGTGTATTTCAGTAGCTTCACCTGTTCTGCTCCCCACTCTGTCTCTGGTGAATCCTCTCACCACCCCACCTCTGGCCTACACCCCAGCACCCCAGCTTGTATGCATAAAATAATCTTAAAAAAAAAAACAACAACAATTCACTAGCCTTCCCATGGATAAATAAAAGAACTAGAATCTAGAACACCTGACCATGATCCTTGTCCCAAGATGCTGTGGGGCTTTAAATTTTGCAGCTGCTCAGATTCACGTCGAGCTACCAAGTTTTTTTTTTTTTTTTATGGGTTCCTCATATATTTTATTTTATTTATTTATTTTTTTAATATATATTTTTATTGTTATTTATGTCTTTTACATTTTGTATTCCCCTTGGGTAGCCCACCACCAATTCACCCGTGATCTATCACCATGGTCCCTTGTGTTCTTTTCTATTCCATTTTGTGTGCCCTTTTCCTTCCCTCCCTCCGCCTCCCTCCTCCCCCCCCCCCACTGATTGTCTCTCTCCCACCCGGCCTCCCTATAGTCCTGTTATAAGTGAAACCATTCGATATTTTTCTCTTTCTTTCTGGCTTATTTCACTGAGTATGATCCCCTCTAATTCCATCCATGTCGCTGAAAATTGCATGTGCTTATCTTCTTTCCAT
>PVIJ01011090.1:0-40572 GCA_004024925.1 Scalopus aquaticus
CTGATCTTAGGGGAAAGGCCTTCAGCTTCTTACCATTAGGGTGGGGAAGAGATTATTTGTTCCTGGTTATCAACCTGCACTTCCTCACTCATTAGTTAGTCTTTCTAATCAGCATTGGTGTTTTGTTGATATAGGAGCAATTTGTAGATCAGAGATTTTTAACCCTGTGACATATGTTAAAATAATTTTCAAGTTTATTACCTTCCCATTAATTTTATTTGACATAATTTATAGTTGGTATTTTATATTTATGAAACTATTTCTTAGCAATGGTCAATTGACTTTTGAGTATGTATGATGATAATGCATAATCCACATAGATAGATCTGAAAGTGAGGGTAAGAGGCTGCAGGAATGAAAGATACAGAAAGGTGTGATGTGCAGGGCTCAGCTCTCCTATGCAAAGAAAAGAAATCACTTGGGTTCATTGAGAATCACTGGAAGGATTGGGGATCCTCAAAAGATTCTGTCATTGGTAAAAGTTAATATATTTTCCAAATGTATTTGCCCCCGAGTTACCATGAGCAGCACAAGTAAATACAGTTTTCTTATGTGAATGTGCATTGCCTTATGTACTTTTTTTTTGGGGGGGGGTTGATTACTCCCCTCTGTCTTCTACTGTGCCTTGATTTTAAGGGGGGAAAGATAACAGGCTTGAGTATTTTTCTTGCGTGGTGTCAGATTTTGTCTTTAAAAGGAGAAAACAACATTAAAGTGTATTCAGTTTATTCATTGAGATCAACATATGTTCTAAATCAATATTAACCTGTCAGTAGGAAAACAAAGTAATGGCTAAAACTTAAATGCAACCACACTATATTTACAATTCATGGAGCTTACAATAGAGTAGTCATGGATGGGTAATATCGAGGAGGGAATAACCTTTTCCCTTATTTTCCTATTTGGTTTTGTTTATTTTTGTTTTCACAGTGCTATCGATCAGTTATTGGACAAATCTTCTAGTATTTGGAAATTGCTTAAAATATTTACACACATTACTGTTCTTTGGACCTCAGATAAAATTACCCATTACTGCTCCATACTGTTATTCTTAGTTTATATTCTGAAAAGAAAATGTAGCCATTAAGCACATCATTTTCTCCAGGGAAGCAGGGGCGGTATCTGCGGGGTGCGTGGGTCTGTCTCTTTAGCATCCTCTACCAACTATAAGTGCTTCACAAATAATAAAGGCTCTGTATTTATTTATAAAAAATAAAAAAAGATGTGAGTTGTAAAATTTAATTTTGAGTATTTTTACTAAGGATAAGAATGCCTCCAATGTATTTTGTTTTATAATCACTAATCTTTACCCTGAAAAAACATAAAATGGAAATGAAATCAATGAAACAAATTTAATTTGCTGATAGCTATTGAAGAGCCTTTTTGTGCAAGAAATCGTCTTGTGCAGATAATGGTAAGAGGCACAGACACATTGAGTCCCTGTTCACAAAGACAGGAAGCAATTTTTGAGTGTAATAGCAGTGTTTCCTTCAATACTCATGTCTAGATCAGAATTCCTTGCTAGATAGTAGGTGCTGGCCTGTTGAATGAAGGTGGAGATCAAATAATGGATTAATCTTTTCAGACTGTGTGTGTGTGAGTGTGTGTATGTAAGAGAGGTGGAGTGGAGGAAGAGCAACTTATACCTTTAAAGGTACAGTTTCCTCTAATGCCACTAAAGTATATTTCCCTGACAAAATCGCCAAAGCCTGACTTACCCAATGGTAAGAGGAAGGAGAGAGAAATTTAGACACATCATTCCTTTCCTCTCAATCTTTCTTGCCTATATTCATTGGGGCAGATTAGCGAATGTGCATAGAATAATAATTTGAATCTTGATAGCCAGCAGTATTCAAAATAACATCACCACAAAAAGTCCAAAAAGAACCCTCTTTAAGGAGATTTGCAAAATATCTCTCCAGTTTCACATTCCGTTTTGTTTCAGAGGGGACTGAGAGGTTAGTATGGTTGATAGGATTCATTTTCAATAACAAAGTATATTTGAATAAAAGTCATGTGTTAAAGAATCTGTATCATCAGCTCTTCTCTTTTATCACCACCCCACTTCTCTTTATCTTCTTTTTTTCTCCTTCTTCTGCTAATCACTATGAAATTTGCTTGTCTACCCAACCTCCTATATGCTGATTAAGAAAAAAAAAAAAAAACAACAAAACCTGGACTTAAAAACTCTTCCAAAAATATGCACACATTTTATGTTTCACATGAAACAAGTCCTACAACTTTAAAGAAAAACTAACATAATCTCTTTAAGAGCATGACATGGAATGTCAGCAAATGTTTAAAAATAATTTTAGTGTTTTCACCTGATATCTGCTGAACTTACTCAATCTGTTCTATTTTTTGCCTACAAAACATCTTGAGGGGGAAAAAACTAAACCTTGCTTTCAGAGGTGTATGCACTTAGTTCTGTATGTTACGTAATATAATGAGAGGTGCCCAGAGAGTCACTCGAGCACATGTTCCTTTAAATTGTTGGAAATGCTCTGTTTCTTGAATTCCATATTGTGCCATTAAAACTAAACCCTTTATTCCTGAAAATGAACCATAGGATTTAACTTAGAAATCCTAACTCACATGACTCAATTCAAGAAGGGATTGCTCACATTTCTATTCTTAAATTTGTGATTTTATTATACATCTTTTCTGCAACTTTTGATTTCTACTTCCTCATTCTATTATTTGTTAACAGTCAATGGTTTTTGTTCATTCAGAGTAAGGCACTTACCTTCCTGTTATGTTGACATGAACATAGTTTTTAAGGTTAGTTCCATCCAATTTAAAACAAATGACAACAAATCAAAAATAAAAGGAGGAGGAAGGGAAAGAGAATAGAGGGGGAGATAAAGAGGAGAGAGAGGAGAAGAAAAGGGACTGTAAGAGGAGGAGGAGGAGAAGGAAGAGGAGGTGAGAAAGAGGTAGAGGAGGAGGAAGAAGAGGAGAGGTGAAGGAAGAGTTGGAAAAGAGGAGGAGGAGGTGGGGAAGAAGGAAACCCTTAGAAATATGTCCTGAAGTGAATATTCTTGTGTTCATAATTTCAGTCACCTATAGGTTTGACCTATAATAAAATTCTAGTTGGAACTATAGGTTTGACCTATAGTTCCAACTAGAATTTTATTGACTTTTAAACCGAACTCCCAAAAATCAGGTAATCTCAGATATCACATTGCATAGGGTATTCTAAATATTTTTATTATAAAATAATTAGGAATTAAAACAGGGACAAGGAACATGGTTGCTTTTCTTGTTGGTAAAACTCCATATGGAAGGAGTTAAATCTTTACAATTAATCATAAAAATAAGTACACGATAGATTGAGATTAGATTTCTACTGTTACATATTTTTAGGAAAGAAGCTGTGAAAGTATTTAGTTATTCTTTCGGTCTCTCTTTTCCCACTACTATGTTTTTAAAATGTCTGCTGTCTTCATATCTGTGAATTCAGTTAGCTAAGTAGCGAGAAGACATTTACCTCTGTTATTGCTGTTAGAAGTCTATAGATATGACACTAAAATGTCACTTGGGTGAACCATTAAAAAGAGGTTTAAAAGTCAAAAAATGTTACCAGTAAACTTCTCAAACTCCTCTACAAGTGATGTACTGAACTGGATCACTCAGCCCAGAGTAAGGAAGGAATTCTTTCATTCTTACTAAACTTTCTGACTGTCAGTCAAGACATAATATTACCAAATTTAAAACAAAAAATGCACAGTTTGGATTTGTGAGAAGGGTAGTGTTCAAAGAACACTAATGCAAATTAAATTGTGGTGGAGTGGGGCTGGGGACAGAGAATCCATTCAGCTGCAGGTGATGTTCTCGGGAAAACATGAGCTGGAAGGCTAAGAGTATGCAATGGAGAAAGATAAGTCTCTTCAACAAATGATGCTGGGAAAACTGTACTGCTGCATTCAGAAAAATAAAACTAGACCACTCTCTCACAGTGTACACAAAAGTGAACTCAAAACATATTAAAGACTTCATTGTAAAAAACAAACAAACCCATAAAATGCATGGAAGAAAGCAGACAAAACACTCCACAACACTGGATTCAAGGATTCAACTTCAACAACAAGGAAAATAAAAATTAACAAATGGGACTACATCAAGCTGAGAGACTTATGTACAGTGAAAGAAACTATCACTGAAACAAACAGACGCCCAACTGGATGGGAGAAAATATCTGCACATTGTACCCCTGACAAGGACCTAATATCCAAGACCTACAAAGAACCCATACAACAGAAAGAAAACAAAACTCAAACAAATATGGGCAGAGGTGCTAGATACGTCTCTAAAGTAGACATACAGATGATCAGCACGCACATGAAAAATGTTCAGCATCACTTATTATTGGAGAAATACAAATCAAAGCCACAATGAGGCACCATCTCACTCCTCTCAGAATGGCCCACGTGGGAAAACCCAGGAACAAGTTGGTGAGGGTGTGGAGAAAATGCAACCCTCCTGCACTGTTGGTGAGAGTGTAGACTCTGGAAAATAGTAACATTTTTAAAATACTAAAAATGGATCTACCTTATGTTCCAGCAATTCTACTCCTTGGTATCTACCTGAAAAACACAAAATAACTTATTTGAATAGATATATATACTCCTATGTTCATTGTAGCACTATTTATAATAACTGAGGTTATGGAAACAACCTAAAATGTCCATTGACAGAACACTGGGTTAAGAAGATGTGCTATATATTTATACACTCAGTGGAATACTACATGGCTATAAAAGAAGATGAACTCTTGTCATCTGTGACAATATGGAGGGAGCTGGAGGGGATTATGCTAAATGAAATAAGTCAGGAGGAGAAATACAAGTACCGAATGATTTCACTCATGTGGATTTTGGAGAAAAAACACACACACATACACACACATGCACACACACACACTGACAGAGCCAAACCAAACTAACCGCTAGAAGAGTCACTGAGGAATTAAGACTATTAGAAGAGGAGGGTGGATGGGGGTAGAAGCAGGAGGACGGGGACAAGGGACAAGATGGTCTGGGGTAGAGGACTATGGGGGCTTGGATGTTGGTGGTGCGGTATTGGTGTACATCTGAGTAGGTGTGAACAAATTCCCTTAAATGATTATAGTGTACTAAGGCAAGGTAGCCTTAGCAAAGGAAAAAAAAAAAGAGAAAAATTAGACCAAATGAAGATATACCAGGGAACTAGAGAAGATATTTGGGACCAACACTCATATCACTGCTGTTAGTTCAAGGCTTCCTCTCACTGGTGGTTCAATGAAGAGAAATTCTAAAATGTTTGAGCTGAGGGAGATCAGGGATTGCCATTAACTTGTTAGCCAATACGAAAAGTCCTGAATTTCTACATTTAGGTTTCTGCAGCTACAGGAAACTTGCCTATAAAGAAACATTTCCCTACCATGAAATCTTACACTGAAATATTTTCTAAAGTTAACTGACTGATGAGACTTCTTAATCTCGCCCTTTATAGATATCCATGATAAAGGATTCAATTTAATCTTGCCTTGAGGACAGAGGCTGTTTGTTTAACTTTCTTTTCTCGAGTGGTAGAAATTCAAACTTTAATCTCAATGCTGAACCAAATTAGCAGGAACATATCCCCGAATTCTGTCACTTACTCTGATAGTTTCCTGTGCACACTGCCACTTGTCCTCCGAGTAGTCTTACTGTCCCCTCTTGTAGTGTGTATTTAAATAAACCTGCAAAGGGAATAAAGGGATGCTAGTATCTTTTCCTCTGATAATGGATAATTGAGTTCAATATTATTTTATCACCAGCCCCTGTGATTTCCAAATAGCCTTAACAGGTTGCATGTTATAAAATCGAGCGAGGGAATGATTCTTTTGAAAATTAGCATGTTCAATCAAAATCCAGCCAGCTTTCCTTTTTCAAAGCATCTGTTGTCATTTTAAATTCATGAACCACTTTAGCACTGTCTGTGACATCAATTGGCTTTTGAGCTATCAGTTCCTAGTATATAACAATATGTGTTCTACTGAATGTTAGTAAAAGACAATATCGTTCTTTGATGGCTTATCAAAGTGTTTTGATTAAGGTAGCTTGCAGAATCATTTTTGTAGTATGCTTTGGGGTTTCAGCCTAGGAAAATCCATTCATCTGAAAGCAGTGGAGAAATTCAGTTTTGCTGGTTCAAATATTGCAGCTTTGTTCTGTCCCCCAAAGAACATTTTAATGCCTGATTTAAGAGTTTAGGAGACCATGGCTGAAGGTCCAGTGCACCATCCTCAGTAGAACCAAGTTCTGCAGTTTAACCTCATATGTGGTCAGCTAAGCAATAAAAAATGAAAAACTTATATAAACAATATCTCTTTTGACAACTTAGTTCATGAAGACTCTAAACTAGAAAGGGGGGATGTCCCCAACCTAGATCAGTGCTTACAAAACTTGAGAGTGTTTCACAAACCCCACGTCTGTTTGTTTAAAATTCACATTTCCCAGCCCCACACCCTAGCAATGTTGAGTCCATTCTCTAGACTTGGCCTCAGCATTGGAACTTAAATTTCAGCTAATTATGAATCACTTGGTCCAGGTTCTCAGTTTGAGGAAATATGATATACATTTGATGTACAGAATCCTACGTGGTACATAGAAAAGTGTTCAAGAACTCTTAGTTCCTTTTCTACCTCTCCCTTATTTCAACCTTCACTCAACTTGAAGATAGACTCTTCATTTACAAATATGCATTGTGATTCTTTTAGTCTCAGGCATTTTTTTTTTTTTTTGCTTCCAAAGACTAAGTTTGTGTTGACTTTTTCTTGTGACAATATTTTATCATGCAGTTCTCAAATTTATAATGAATGTCAAGGGGGAAATAAAAGGCAAGTATTACAAAAAATCATTTCCAGCAACCTTATTTCTAGAATGTTTACTCCCTAGAATAGGCAACACCTAGAGTAGAAAATCAATTTCTATTCTTACTAAGATAAGTATAAACTGGTAGAAACCCACAATACCTTAGACTGAAATTAATTGAGTCTTAAAGAATACAAGGTAGGATTGAAGGACTTAGTTAAAACATTTTAAAATGTGGGTAAAAATAGTAGTACTTCCATATTTTCTTCAATCATGCACTGTCCAATTAATATAAACCCCCTTTGCGACATAATTAAAATGAGAGTCATTGATTACAATGAAAACAGAATTTAATTTGAAATGCTTATGTCAGATAAATTTCTTTTGACATCAAAATGGCAGTAAAAGACACACATCACTCTTGTATTCCATGAAAATATAACTGTCAGCCTTTTAAGTCAGCCATGAGTCATGTTCTCTGTGTTAAAAAACAGGAAGCTTTTATGTAAAAGCATGTAAAATGCTCCTGTATAAGTTATTTGTGATCTGCTATGTGGGCCAATCAGGACATTTTTCTGCTTGGAACTGATCCTTGTGATATTGTCAATGCAATGACCTCTTGTCTTATAAATGATCCTGTCGACAATATTTTAATAATGCCTTGCTGATCGGGTAAATATGTGGTGTATTTTATTTTTATTGATGTATCATTGGTTTACAACACTGTTTAAGATGCAGAGGGATGGGACCCTCACTTCTCTTCAGGTAGATGTCACCATACCACACTTATGACCACGGCACCCAGATCCTCTGTCATAGATCGATCACTGGGGTATTTAAGACCCTTGGGGTGCATTTTATACATGTCTGCAGAGACTCAGTCCTGCCCGGAAGCTGTAACTTTGATTATCCTGGCTTAACGGGGGTGAGTACATCATAGGTGAGGTTTAGGTAAGTAAACGTTAAAACAGAGACAGTAACCCCAGATGGCCTAGGGGTTAAATTTCAGTATTGTCACTGTATGGCCTGAGTTCTATCCCTGGCCAGGGAGCTAACCCACGTGGCTCAGCAGACCTCTCCTGTCTTGCCTGCTGCTCCCCTCAACAGTGTATCTCAGTAGATCTGCCTGTTCTGCTCCCCCACTCTGTCTTTGGTGAATCCTCTCATCCCTCCTCCCCCCACACGTCTGGCCTGCACCCCAGTTCTTCTATGCATAAATAAATAAATCTTAAAAAAAAAACACCAGAAAATAGTAACAGTCCCCTACAGTTGTGATTCCTGAGTCACAGGGAAGCAGGCCACCTATACAAAAAGAGACCCACTTGTCATCTGATTGCTGAAGTTTCTCCTGTATACATCCATGCCCATGAGATCACTTCTACATTTTTTTTCTTTTTTTAAAGGCAAAGTCAAGACACACTGGGAAAAAAATTATCAATTTATCAATGTCATAACAGACATAGTCTGAATTAGGAATTTTGATTTTCCTTTTTACCTGAGACTAATTTTCCATAGGCTAAATGTGAGAAACACATTTGAAATTGACCTCTTTTGAGTGGGGGTCTGTATGTGTGGGCGTGTGCACATATGTGGATGAATGGGGGCAAAGTGTAGGTTTGGGAAGGATCTGCCAAAAAAAAAAAAAAGGATGGTCTAGAAAATATTACAATCAGGCTCCAATTTATTACTTTAAACATTCAATGTAGGCCTTACATTGTGTATTGTGTGCACTTGGAGGTTATTATGAAGCTGTCATTTAGAAGCAGCTTATCTAAACAACATAATACCGTCTCCACCTGCCTGGGTTAATACCTGTCACTGACTCGTAGTGCAGAGAAATGATTTCAATAAAATACTTTTGCAAGCGGAGGAGAAGTAGCACATAGTGTCTGTCCAGTGAGGGAGGTGGCGTTCTGGTCCCCAGCACCGGGAGCTCCCCTCATTCAGCTTAACAGTGTCACCAAACCAAGAGCTGAGTTTTCTCACTAATGGAAGAGTTTTTGCCTTTACTTGGGAATTTAAGTGCCTGATATATAACTTCAAATTAACTTTTGTACAGATACCTATTCCCTACTTTATTTTATTTTAGTAGCTACTTTTTAAATTTATTTACATACGTATTTTTATTTATATCTTTTACATACTGTGTATTCCTTGTGGGTTCCCCACCAACAATTCACCCTTGAACCCGTGTCCCTTAGTCTTGACCATAGTCCCTTGTGGTCTTTTCTCCCCCATTATGAGCCCTTATCCTCCCCCCCCAATGTCTGTCCTAAATATGTGCATCTATGAAATAAATACACACACCCATTAAAAAATACAAGTAATAGTTTTATATTTTATTAAAAACTGTTCTGAAATTTTATGCAATAAAAAAGAAGTGCCATTTTGGACAAAGATGGAGAAAAACACTGAAGGTTCCAAGTAGTGAGCTAAGACATCACTAAGGTGGAGAAAGTAGCACAAGATAAAAAGCCTCTCCTGCTCTATCTTTTTCTTTATAAAAATGTTTAGTATCGTGATGACAGTGAAAAGTTTTGGCTGTCATTAAATGTTTGAGGTCTCCTTTTGCCTATTTTTTCTATAGATTATTCACAAAATGGTGAAATAAACTTTTTTTTATAGGTGTGTGTATTTATTTCATAGATGTACATATATTGGACAATCAATGAAAACATGGATTTGCTAATGTAAAGTAGGACATGGGTACTTGTTGATTTGAACTTACAGTTCAGGTGTCAGATGGCCCGTGCAGACCCTGTGCGTGGGCGGGGTGGGGCTAAGAGATGGGTGGAAGGCGTGTCCCAGAAAGGTCAGGGACAACCAGGTCAGGTTCCAGGTAAAGCACACAACATATAATTCTATTCTCGCTCTGCTCCCACTCTCTGCATTGGATTGTATACTGAAGAGTGACAGCATGGAAGGTTGGAAGAAAGTTTTATTTATTTGACATGACTGGATCCAAACTGATTTTTATTTCTCTTGGAGAAGTACTCCTTTAATGGAAAAAAAATGTTCTATGTTTGTTTTCTGTTTAATTCTATATATCCCATGACATACAGATCAGTGAGAAGTTCATCAAAGTTATTTCATTCTACAGAGAAGTGAGAAATATGTGTGTATCTGCTTCGTTACATTCTGGGACAGAGAAGTCACTCATAAGTGAGGAAGGGAGCAAACCCCAAGGGTGCGGTGTTCTCTACACTATGCCAGGCGCTCTGTATGTTGTTTCATTCTCAACAAGTCATTCGGGCTTCAGACGTAGTTTTTGCATTTTACAGATAAGAAATCTGAGATTTAGAGTGGGTAAGCCCCTTGAGGAATGTCTTACAACTAGTGGGGTATAAAGCTTGCCTGTCGTTGACCTGAGTTCTCTCCTCACACTGCTTCCTCTTTAAACAGCCCTGGGGAGGGGCCCAGTGGTCTAGGGGAAAGAACTGTGGGTGTCTGGGTGGTGGGCTTGGTGTGGTGATGTACATCTGGGGAGGTGGGACCCTGTTCCCCTAAATCAGATACACTGTCAGAAAGCAGTGTTACCTCAATAAGGAAAAAAAACACCATGTCCCCTGTAATATGGGAATATATAATTTTTAAACTAACTACTTAGCCTATAACACACCATTTTGGACAGTTGTGACATCATTTTCTAATTCCTGATTAAGTTTTCAGAAACTGCTATTTTAAGGGCAAATGCTATTTTCCATTCGATAGTTGCCATATTTATAATTTTCAGTAGATGCATGCTTTCAATTTCACACCATGTGATTCTGAACTAACAGTTTGAAGCCAGTCATATTAGTCTTTGTCTCCTTCTTAATGAACTGAATATTTCTAAAAGAAATTAATAATGGAAATTGAGTTGCTAAGAAAGATAAAGTTGTTTCTTCTGCAGAATGTACTCTTACTATCCTAAAGATCAGAATTAGTTGAGAGTGACCCATAAGAGTAATTAAATTCAATTTGGTCCAGCTTGGCTATTGGTTTTCTTCGGGCATAAGAATCCTGTGATTCTTTTTCATTATTTTTTTCTCCCTTACATATAGTATCTGTGTAATAATCAATTTTTAAATTTAAGGGTTTTGAAGTACATTGCAAGCTTCCTGAAGGCAAAGTGGCTATATATTTCTGCTTTGTTTTCATGGTGACCAGCATGAGGATTTAGTGCTATTCTTTTTTTAAAAATTTCATTTATTTATTTATTTTTTAATATGTATATTTTTATTGCTATTTATATCTTATACATTTTGTATTCTCCTTGAGTAACCCACCACCAATTCACCTGTGATCCATCTCCGTGGTCCCTTGTGTCCTTTTCTACTCCATTTCGTGCCCTTATCCTCCCCTCCCCACCCCCCAGTGTCTCTCTCCTATTTGGTTTCCTTATAGTCCTGTTATGAGTGAAACCATTCATTATTTTTCTCTTTCTTTCTGGCTTGTTTCGCTGAGTACGATCCCCTCTCATTCCATCCATGTCACTGCAAATTGCATGTGTTTATCTTCTTTGAATGCTGAATAGTATTCCGTTGTGCATATGTACCACATCTTCTTGATCTAGTCATCCATTTCTGGACATCTGGGTTGCTTCCATACCTTTGCTATTGTGAACAGTGCCACAATGAACATACGGATGCATGTATCCTTTTGGATTAGTGTTTTTGTGTCCTTTAGGTAGATTCCCAAAAGTGGTATTGCTGGATTGTATGGAAGCTCCATTTTTAGCAGTTTGAGGAATCGCCATACAGCTTTTTATAGTGGTTGGACCAGTTCGCATTCCCACCAGCAGTGTAGAAGAGTTCCTTTTTCTCCACATCCTTTCCAGCATTTGTTATTGCCTGTGTTTTTTATGTGTGCCATCCTCACAGGTGTGAGGTGGTATCTCATTGTGGTTTTGATTTGCATTTCCTTGATTATAAGTTATGTTGAACATTTTTTTCATGTACCTGTTGGCCATTTGCTTTTCTTCTTTGGAGAAGTGCCTTTTTCGCTCTTCTGCCCATTTTTTGACTGGATTATTGGCTTTGGTATTGTTGAGCTGTGTGAGTTCCTTGTAAATTTTTATTATTAGTCCTTTATCAGTTGTATTGTGTGCAAAGATCTTTTCCCAGTTGGTAGGGTGTCTATGTCCAATATCTGGGAATAAATCTAACAAAAGACATAAAGAACTTATACAAAGAAAACTATAAAACACTGTTGAAAGAAATAGAAGAAGACACAAGAAAATGGAAGACATCCCTTGCTCATGGATTGGAAGGATTAACATTATCAAAATGACAATCCTACCAAAAGCAATTTACAGATTCAATGCTATTCCAATAAAAATCTCAATGACATTCTTCAAAGAAATAGATCGAATACTGATGAAATTCATATGGAACCACAAAAAAACCCCACATAGCTAAAGCCCTCCTGACTAAAAAGAAAGAAAATGGAGGAATTTCACTCCCTGATTTCAAACTACACTACAAAGCCGTAATAATTAAAACAGCATGGTACTGGAACAAAAACAGACACAAACACCAATGGAACTGAATAGAATACCCAGAATTAACGTCACATATCTATGAACAACTAATCTTTGACAAAGGAGCAAAGAAAATGCAGTGGAACAAGGACAGTCTATTCAATAAATGGTGCTGGGAAAACTGGACAGCCACATGCAAAAAAATGAAGCTAGACTACTCCCTCACACCCTGAAAAAGTCAACTCAAAATGGATAAAAGACCTGGATATAAGATCTGAAACCATAATATGTATAGAAGAAAATATAGGTAAAACTCTACACGACATACATCTCAGCAAAATTTTTAAAGACACATCCCCCAAAACAAAGGAAGTGAAAGACAAGATAAACAAATGGGATTACATCAAAATAAAAAGCTTCTGTACAGCAAAAGAGACATTAACCAAAACTAATAATGCTATTCTTATGGTGAGCACTTGCCTGAAGTATCTTAAGACTTTGCAGAGCTATTGACTTTACCTCTCTCTCTTCACAGTTCTTTTGTTTTATAACAGTGCAATAGATTGTTTGTGTCTCTGCAAAATTAACATCTTAACAACCCAAAACCCTAAATGATGGCACTTTGAAGAGGGGCACTTGGGAAGTGTTTAGATCAGGAGACAGAGAGCTCCAAAGTAGGATTAGTGTTCTTATAAAAAAGACTCAAGAAGGCTTCTCTTCCCTTCCACCGTTTGAGGACTGGGGGTGAAAGTGTCCTGTCTGCCCATGAACCAGAACACAGGACTTCAGCAGACCCAGGACACTGATCTCGGACCTGCCAGTCTCCAGAACTGTGAGAGAGAAAGTTTTGTTGATTATAAATTGTCATGTCTGTGGCATTTTTGTTAGAGCAGCCCCAATAGGCTATGACACATGCCTTAGTATATTTCATATAGACTCATGCTGGTAACTGCTGTGCTCCGAGCTTCCTCCCTCGCTATCTTTGAGCCTCTTCTCCTTGCCGCTCAGCAATCGTTCAGAAGTCCCAAGGCCAGAAAAATGGCTAGAAATGTGAAGTACTCATTTATAGCATGGAGTATGGTCAGGAAAAAATGAATTTTTGGAAAAAAATATTGTAAAAGTAATTTGTGGGCAAATCAACAAAATTTACATGTAGTCCAGTGCGCAAAAGTGTAGTATACATGAAAGCAGATTTTAAAAATTATGAATGTGTTTTATTGTTGTTAGCAGTGATATTTCTTAATTACAAAGTGGATTTATAGAACCACAGGAGACAGAAAGGCATGAGTAATTCATAGTTCCACCAGAATACATTTTGCAATCAGTGTACAGTGGACTTAAACTGTAAAGGTAAGAGAGGAATACTTTGTAATATTCTATTTTTTGTCTTTCCTCTGTTTCCTTATGGAGTCCATAATAGATGGAGGTTGTGGTTCCAAATGTCCTTTGCAGAGAAAAACAGAAACTATCACTATGAGAGAATACTTTAGCAATTATGGTCATGCTGGAATTCTCACTAGAAGAGCATTCTTACAGAGAAAAGAAAGAAATGTGAATTAAATGTTAAAGTTCCGCAGTCAGAATTGGGGATTATTTGAGGTTCATTAACTAAGCATTGGCATTTTTGGATCAAAAGAAGTATTTTGAATAATTCATTTTTACTGTTTTCCCAGTACTCGCTCCATGCTTATTGATTAGGCAACCAGGACTGCACTCTTTCCTCTTTGAACATTTCATATTTTTCTTCATCAGTAGTTGAATCTCTATAATTTGGCATAGTTGTCAAAACATTGATGTTCATTCAAGGGCTACATGCAGCTGACTCATGAAATCCAGATGATTTGGGATTTATAAGGAGAAAGGGGAAAGGTCAGGAGAGGGAAATCGTCTCGAACACTAGATGTCTTAGCCAACATGTTCATTTTAGAGTTTGCATGAGGCTCCTTTGTTTCCCAGGTTCCCAGGCGAGACCCACAGCAGAACTCACATCTCAGCTTCGGTGAGACATTCTGACAGTCCCAAAGTGGTGTTCTGACCTTTTTCTTGATAGAGGCTACACTGCAGTAAAATAGGAGCTAAGCAATTTTCCCTCTTCCCCATTATATGTTAGCTGGTACTATCTTCTGAAAAAAAAAAAGAGCCCCTTCTCTACTTCTATTTTCTGTGTCCACAAAAAGTCTTAAAAAAATTTATGCTAAACTTAAATTTTTGAAGAAGCCTGAGCTTTTATTAGACTTGTTTTGTTCTCTTGACATTGTGCTCTTCTGTGTAATCACACTTGATCTTATAGCCCTCTTTCCAACATTTGTACAGATCATTAAAAATTCTGAGTTCATCATAAAGCTCCCTGTCATTTGCATTAATTTAAGTGCCTTCTTTTTTTCCTTCCTCACTGGAATAATGTCTGATTATATTAGCATAACTTTTAGAGTCATCAAGTCTTCTTGAGTTATCAATATTCTTAAAACTCTTAGAAGATGGGGTCATAAAAGTATTTTCCTGGAATGTTTTAATGTTCTATAATTAGCAAATTATTTATTAGTTATGATTAATGGATACACATGTATCCATTATACACAAGTTCAATGAATTCATGAATAGAAGTCAAGTAGGGAGGTAACACTGGTCAACAGTGAGATCATAACTGACTTGAAAAGGCCCTAATCTGTAGTATCTTGATGTGTTGGACATGAATATAACTCTGAAAACTTTTTATTAGCTCTCATTTTGAAGATATTTCATATAATTCATTTTGTATGTTTCACCGTGTAAATTTATCCAGTAGGACTGCAACAACATCCTAAATCAGCCTAGAATGATGTAATATTGCATCACATTGCCTAATACCATCATGCACACATCATCCAGAGTTGATTACATCATTTTATGATGCAATGTAATACTACTGCCAGGCGGCTGCTGAAGTAAGCTGACGCCAGCAATGTACTATATAAAGCCCTGTCAGAAAGGTTGAGCATTGAAAATATTTCAGACTTTGTGCGAGACAGTTGAAGCTACTGTTCCATAGAACCATTATTAGTTTATCCATTTAGGCAAAATACAGAACAGGAATGCCTCAGAAGTGCATTAATAGCATGGACAATCTCTGCTCTATCTGTGGGGAAGTAACATTTGCCAAGCAGAAGAAAAGTATCACTTCTCAAGTGAAGAAGGTGTCTCATCTTGACTTCGGATGCAAGGTTGGTGAACAAGACAAGCCTTGGGCCCTGCATCTATGCTGTGCTCCATGTACAACACAGCTTTCACAGTGGTTAAATGGCAAAAGACCATCAATGCCTTTTGTCCCCATGGTGTGGAGAGAGCCAAGCAACCACATAAAAGACTTACTTCTGCTTGGTTCTTCTTTCTGGCAGAATAACGAAGCAAAAGAAGTCGAGAAGAATTTACCGAAACGTTCTGTCTGCATTAAGATGACCGGTTCAACATCTTGCTGCAGGGTGATACGAAACGAGCATGGAATGCTTTTCACCTAGTGTCTACAAACTTTCTTGGGAATGTTAGGGCAGAAAACTACAAGGAACTAGTAGAAGACATGCTGATGCAGTATCAGAAACTTGGCTGCAATATGTCTATAAAGATCCATTTCCTTCATTCCCATCTCGATTTCTTCCCTGAAAACTATGGTATGGTGAGTGATGAACATGGTGAATGTTTTCATCAAGATATCGCATCAATGGAACAAAGATACCAGGGAAAATGGTCCCCTACAATGCTGGCTGACTACTGCTGGACACTCCCCAGAGATGCTCCTGAACAGCTGTACAAGAGACAAGTGAAGAAATCTAAGAAGTAGTCTATGACTTGATTTTTTACAGGTATTAACTGAAGGCCTATTACTATTGGCATGCATTTCGTGATGTAAACATCCATTTATTGCAGATTACAAAAAAAACTAGAGCCAAAATTAGAATTTGACTGTCATATTCATATTGAGGACACACAAGTTGATCGGAAATGACTACTTTTATTTCAGTAACATGACTTTTGTAAAAATTTGTTGCGCAGTGATTGGCATGCATTTTGTGGTGTAAACATCAATTTATTGCAGATTACAAAAAAAAATTAGAGCCAAAATTAGAATCTGACTGTCATATTCGTGTTGAGCACATACAAATTTATAGGAAATGACTAATTTTATTTCGGTGATATGACCAGTGTAATCAGTGGACTAGTAGTTAATATTTGCAACCAGTTTTCCATGGGTGTGGGAAGGGAACACAGATGTGTAACAGCTCCTAAATTCCCCAAGTAAACACTCCCACTGTGGCCAATTTCAAGTTACCTGAACTACTTTAGTGAATACAGAATAGGTAAAAGATGTAGACAGCCAAATTCCTCTTCTCTCTCATATGCTAGCACACAGTATTTTATCAAGAAAGATGTCCTACTTTTCTTCTGTTTACTGATTTTCCTAGTTCCTAGTTCTGGGGACCTGGTGTGAGCTGGGTCAGCCGAATCTTCACTTCTATCAACAACCATGGCGTCACATCCAGGACCTCCAGCCTCCTGCGCTCTCTTTCTAGAGTTCCTAATTTTGGACTCTTTTATCTGTTTCCCTCATATTTGTACATCACTCTGTATATTTTATTAGAAGGTCATACAACTACTTTTGATCTACTTATTTTAGACATTGTGCATTGACTTCCTATCCTCGTTGAAAAGGATTTATTCTCCATTGTCATTCCTTTTGCTTTCCTCCCCCTTTCAGTGTTATTGAGTGACAATTTTGGTTTAAGTTGTGTTTAATTTTACTATGTTTAGGAATATGTGATACACATCAACATATTATTGTGTTCTATTGCTTTTCCTTCCCTGCTATTGATCACCTTTTTTTTTTTTTGCAGTTTTCTTTGTACCTATTGCTATTTTTTCACATCTTCAAATAACTTTGTACTATTAAAAAAATTAATCACATCATGTCATCTAACAGTTCCACAATTTTCCTGGAGTCATTCTCCTAGAGACCTCTTCTTCTGTCTGGACTGTCTACTCTCTAGTCTTGCTGAAAAGTTCCCCTCTGAGACTTTGTTTGCTTTTCTCCTATTTGATTTACATATCTGCCCATTTGATCTTATGTATTTGTTTTTCTCTTGTTGCACTTTTTCTTGAAGCTTCATCAAAATAGAGAGATAACAAAGTGATGGAGAGTTTGTGTTGAGGGTCTCAATAGATATACCTTGAGTCACACAGCTTCAGACTAGGTTCTCTGGCATAGTACACACCTGTCATTCTGGAATTCCCTTATAACATCACCCTCAAGGAGAACACTTCACTTCCTCTCTAGGGTTTGTGTTTCTGTTTTCTGATTATCCTATACTGAACATATGTACAGATTCACTCCTTTCTTTTTGTGGGGCATAGCTTCCAACAGTTTGCTGAGACAGGGAAGAAAATAGTTTGAGATCATGCATATCTGGAGTGTCTGTGTTCTGCTCTCCCATTTAGGTGACAGTTTTTGCATAAAGTGCTAGCCTGAAAATTATTTCTCATTGATATTTTGGAGATAATTTTCAATCACCTTTCTTATTTTTGCTTTGCGACTAAAAAATTTTGAAGCTATTCCCTTTCCTTTTCCTTTTGTGTGAACATTTCCTTTTTGGTGGGTATTTTTAGCACATCCAGTGTGACACCATTGCTCTGAAATACCAAAAGGATGTACTTTAATGTGACTTTCTTTCAGTATGCTAGTATCTCAGTGGAATTTTCAGTCTGGCAGCCTACATCCTCAAGATGGGGGAAATTTTCCTGAGTTATGTCTTCTTTATTTTTTTCTTTTTTTCTCTCTGTGTGACACTCACTGTTGCATACTGAGTCTTCTTAACTGTCTTCCTAATTTTCTTATTTTTTTTCCTCCTGTTTTTAGCTCTGCCTTTTCCTTTTCCTTTCTGGGGGATTTCCTAAGTTTTATTCTCCAACATTTCTATTGAATTTTAAATTTTTTTTCTCATATTTTATTGCCAAGACCTCTTCACCCACCCATCTCTCTCTCTCCAAATGATCTTTAACATATCCATGTCTTATTTCTTGAATTAAATATTTTTGTTTCTTTTAGGTTAATAATAATTTATTTTGAGGATTTTTTTCTCTCCAAGATTCTTTATCTTTTCATTTCTTTTTCTGGTTTCTATCTCACATAAATAGACTTTTCTTAGAAGTTTAGTAATTCTTGGTTGTTTTCTCTGGTTAAAGAGTAGGGAATTAACTCATATGATAGTTCAGTACCTCTGTAATTTGGTAGAGAAGCAAAGCAAATGAACAGAACACAACTAAAACAAACCCTTAGGTTCTGACAACAGAATTGTTCTTATTGAAAGGGAATGGGAATGGAGGGGATCAGATAAAGCAGATTAAGGGGGTCGAATTGTTTGGTAGTAGATGAAAGCTAGACTATCAGTGGTGGTTATAATGCAGTATATACAGATATTGAAATGTGAAGCTGTATACCTGTAACCTAAAAATATAGCCCAAACAAATAATAAACAAAACAAAAAAAGACTTTAGATTATGAGAAAAGGACAAGAGAAATGGGCAGATTGGTAAAGGGGTCTATTGTCTGTTGGTGGATGGAAATAGTGGAGATCACAATGTAGCATATACAGTTGTCGTAATAGAATGTTCTACACCTGAAACCTGCAAAATATTATAAACAAATGTTATTTCAATATAAATTGAAAGAAAATGCAAGTTGGCAACTTTGAGCCTCTAGTTGGTGCCTATAACTTACAGACATCCTTTGGGGGGCAATTTATTGATATGACTGGGCCATTTGTTGATGCAACTTTAGGTAAACTTTAAAGTATGAGGTAATACTTCTTCTGAGCTCATTAGATTCACGAAAAGAGACCTCTGGGCTTTTGCTTGAAGGGTTGGTCCGCCAGTGTCCCTGCAGCCCAAATGGGAAAAGCCTAAGTGGGGTGGGCAGAGGAAGCTTAAGCTTTGGCATCTAGAAGGCATACATTTATTTTTCTGCTTTGGGATGGTACCCCACCCCCAGTCACAGCCTTCACAGTCTGTAGACCCTTGTGTATCCTCTCCAAACAGTGAAGCCTTCTGCTGCAAGGATCCTAAGAGCAGGTTTCTTAAGTTGCTTTCACTCAGTCCCCCCAAAGTCCTGTTCTGATGGTTCTAGTTTCTGCACACAGAACTGCTGGGGAGCTCAGGAAATAGGACCATCAGGAGAGTAGGACCCCTGGGGGACAGAGTGAATCTTCCCATTGCTGGTTTGGCTTTTGCTTTGTTGTTTTGTTTTACCTGCCAGCTGAGTGAGAACTTGCGCTGCTCCTCACCAGCTTCTAAAACTCTGCTGCTGTTGTCTCCTCTCTAGTCCCTCTGTCCTTGCAGGTTTATGTATAGTTCTTTTAAAAAGTCTGTTTACTCTAACTTCAGGGGTTTGTAGAGGAAACAGATCAGATGCACATATACGTTTGAAACACTTTCTCCGAACTTTTTGAAATCCACCTTTCTAAAGCACAGAGCCCATCTTGGGTGCGCCCTGGGTCTCCCACCTGATGATTACAGACACTACGAGAGCGTGTTCATCACATCCCTAAGTTCCTGTCATTTCCACTTCACTGAGTCAGTGCTCTGCCTTTGCTTGTCACTGTATCCATGGTTACGGTTCCCCTTGTTACTTACTCAAAATCCAGAGAGAGAAAATAAAAAAGAAATCTTTGTGCAAAATAAGCTTCCTTTTCTGGACAAAGTCTGGCTTCAGATGAGGAGATGGTGGTGACTGGGTGGGAGATAAGAGATGAGGGGTGGGAACAGCATAATTGATGCTGCCATGAAGGGTGTCAGGATCCCCCCCGCCCCCCGCTAATAACAACCTCCCTGCTATAAATGCTGGCGAAGGACTTAATCTCAGAAGCTTCTCACTGTCCAGAATTGAGTACGACATACTTGATAACTCAATATTTATGGGTCCCCTTTTTTCCACAACACTCTTGGGCTGAGCCAGAAGTCTATCCCTAAGTCTAAGACTTTAGGGATGTACAGAATTTTATTTTCATGTGCCTTAAAGGAGAAAAACAATCCTCAAACATTAAAAAAATCCTCAATAACTTATCCCGACTTGAATGCTGCTGTAACACACACCTTCCCACTGGTGCGAACACGGAGCCCTGGGCTGGGTGGAGTCTTCTTCCTGTTGAGCCACAGCATCAAGAGCACATTCTGGTCAACACTCAGGGGCTTCTTAACTTGTCCATTCTTCCTAAAGAAAGAAACAATATTGTGCTCTGGATAGGAATTTTAAGAGTCCTCGTTTGTGTGTGTGTGTTTGCGTATGTGTGTGTGTGTGTGTAGGAAACCAGAGGATGGAGACTAAACTCCACTTTGTGGTCTTGCCTATGTCCTCTGCAATCTGATGGGACAGTAACTTTTATACTTAATGGTACATTTTTTTGCAACCTCCTAAGTCAAAGAGGTGCTCAGGGTGCCATCTTAAATCCAGTAAGCAGTCTTCAAACAGGCCACGAGTGACCTCGTCCACCCTCAGTTTCTGTCACCACCAAGGCAAGTCTCATCTTGTCTTGTCTCACCCTCTCCCACCACACACTTCCTGTGGCCTCAAGCCCCTTCAGGGTCTGCAGATAGAGATTTACTAGCATTGCTGAGTCTGTATCCCAGAAGATCATAGCACATCTCAGACCACAAAGAAGGAATAAAGACCATGGATGCAATAGAAAGGGCATTTGCTCTGAATTCAAGGTTCTTAAGTCTTTCCATAAAAAGGAAAATTGACTAGCAAGGTCTTTGAATCAATTATTTTCTAAACCCTGAAACTCAGTTTCTCAGTCTGTAGAAGAAAAATTATAATTCTCTTTGCAGAAGTAGTAATAGTATTTGTAAAACATTGTGTAGTCAACATGGATGGCCAATTAATATTAGCATCTACAAATGCTAATATAAATTGAGAAGTCATTATAATAAAATATTTTAAAAGTAAATACCCTACAAATTCTCTCAATATACTAAATAGTAAGGGGGTATTTGTATTATGTCTCTATGTGTTAGACAATGCATGGCAGATAATACATTTCAGTCCCTGTGACCAATGTGTGGAATTCTGGGGATTTTGAAATATGAGCATGGTTTTGAAAGTTACACGTGTCAAAGAACACATTCATTGCTGCTAATGGAGTTCAAACTAAGTATCTTTTTAATGGTCAGGGTGGAAGCCTTTTCATTAAAAGATTTACTGTCTCATCAGTTGTAGAGTGAATAGCTGTGCATTATTTTTGAATAACTAATAATGATAAAGATCTTAGACAAAAATGTAGACAACCTCATGTGCCCAATAATGAGAAAAGATAATATTGGCATTTAACTTTAGAATGACCTTTTATTCTGTCACTTGCCGTTCATCACAGTTAAAATCCAATTCATTTCTTACTTGGCCATCCTGAAAATGGAACATAAAGAAACATAACATGGAAAACCACAGTGACAGTATAGGGAGCAAAAAAGTCAGAGGAACAGGTAGGCCCCCATCCTCTAGATTTATACTGAATATTTTCTTATGCTGTTGGAGGAGTTTTGTCATTGAGATGGATGACTATTCTTGAGAGAGAAAACCCTCCATAGATTGAATAATTTTGTTATCTCATGCATGAGGATAGAAAACAAAGTGAGATTTAGACTTTATCCTGAGACTTCACCTTTGAGTGAAATAAATGTTTGCAATGAGTATGACTGATGCAATCACAGAGGTGAGTTCCAGGTACTTTAGGGAAATAAAAGAGGAGACAATCCAGGCAGGACATTCAGGGAGGTCTTTATATATTTTTAAAATTGATTGTTGAGGCCACATTGGTTTATAATACTGTTTATGATTTAGAGGAATAGGATCCCACTCTACAGGTATGTGTCTTCATTACAGTTCTGGGGGCACAGAATTAAGGAGACAGTTAGATCAGCTGATCTGCTAGAAAACTATGGCAAAAGATAAGTGGCAGAGAAATACGTGTTTAGCAATTATGTTGAGCTGCTCTGAAACAAACAACACTGCATCAAAAGATTGGGAGTTGATGCCAGCATAGCTTTTCTTGATTTCATTAGGTTACTTCTTGCTAGAGGTATGTCAAACAAAAGCCTAGTTTTGGTTTAGCCCCTTCATTTTATCTGGCTGCTGGTGTTGCAGGGTAGAGCTCATGGCTGGTGGTGACGGAGAAGCCACTTGCCGCAAGAGGGACCTTTTCCAGGGGTTGACTCTGAAAGCCCTGCATTTTCTCCAAGTCTGGAATTTCTTCCTGTCTCAGATACTTCCATAGCCTCATTATCTCCATTTCGTTTTAAGTCGCTAGCCCTGCTTTTCCCTTCACTATGTTTCTCCTTATTATACTTCTGTCTCTTGAAATCATTTACCCTGTTTTATTCCTCCATATCTGGGCACTGTCCTGACCCTTCCTGAGAGATAAGGTGGGCCATTATCTGGAGGCTAAACAGTGATCTCCCACTGCACCCAACTAGATCTCAAACTCTACTGCCCCAGAATTCTAGTGGCCCCTAATTTGGGCTAAGGACACTAAAAGAATAATAAATACTGCCCACATTGTTGACAACGGGAAGGAGAGACGTAGAACTTTGGTCTCACCATTAGGTGAAGATAGAATTACTCCAGTGCCGCCCTATAGTCCTCTCATCTCTTCTCCCTCATTGTACACTTTTCTTTTCCTCTCCTTTAAAACATGGTAGAATATGCCTTTAAAGAAAACATAAAGTTAGATCTTAGTATTCTCACAGATGGATGTGCTTTGTAGGTCCTCTGATATTAAATCAAGTGTCAGCATTAATCTCTTCTTCTTGATTCATTGATTTTTTTTAAATCCAATCTTCTACCCACAGCTGCTAATTGCAGCTGTCTGTCACTCGGGCTTGGACAGGAGGAAAAGGCTATCATTGCAGTGGGTGAACTGGAGGTGTGCAAAGCTGCAGAGGGGCGCTGCACCCATCCATTTCCTAGCGATCAAATGTTGGCCCTCCCTAGCTGACTACCTGCCAACCAGCTGACTGCGAGGAAGATGAACAAAGGAGGCACCTGCTTGTTTCATGTCTCTTCTTGTTTTCTCTATTTGCCACTGTCCTCGGGTGTTCTGTTTCTCCCCGTTATGCCAACACTTTTAAATCTCTGTTTATTTGAACTAAAGCTTTACACAGAAGATATAAAATAAGTATTTTTTTTTTAAAGAACTGCAACTATTACATAAACAAAACATTTTTGAAGCTAAATGCGCTTTACACTTACGGAAGACAGGGGGCGCTAAAGGCAAAGAAATCGGCTGTAGTAACTAGGTAACATTTCCAAAGACGGACACCTGCAGACATTCATCGTGCCACATTATAGAATTGTTTTAAAATGTATCATTTCTCTCAGATGCTGCCAAATGTGCTGTGATGCATGCCTTTACTGAGACATACAGACAGTAAATGTCACACACATATTCTTCTCATCGAAGAAGCAATGTGTTGTAACTAATGATTTCTCTAAATCACGGGTTAATTGATGTGCAATTAATGTGGCATATCCTAAACATATCAAAGTATCCTTCACCTGAGTTCATCTATAGTATAAGTCTATTTATATATTTATTGCAGATAACATTGCTAGAAAGCTCAGATAACACCCTTCTCAGTAAATAATCTTCCTTTCATCAGATAAATGAGAATTTAGAGAAAATTGACAGAGAAGAACCAAGCATCTCTTTATTTCTCCTTTCAAACAGCTGACATATTTTGAATTTCCCTCAAATGGTTAAAATTTCAAAATATCTCACTATGTAATTTGAAAACAGATAAAAGGAAAAATGAAGTGCAATAGACATGATTCACATGAATTACAAGTACAGAAGGTAAAATGTAGTGCAGAGTATTACATAATTTCAATAGCTTCCAAAAACGTCTAGAACTACAAACTTTGAAAGGTCAGTGAATATTGAAGTGTTTTGACATGTCAGATGGATAAAGAGCCTCAAGGACAGGCAATTTGACTTGTTCTAAAAAAGGTATTATTTCTCTAAAACATTCACTTTTGATATTTTCCCATATTACAGTTATCTGCAGACAAAATTGTACAGGATAGAAATGTAAGACACTTCAAAAAGCTACTTTGCAGCAAGCAAAGCCCAACATCCAAAATGAATTATCCAAGATGAGGCATTCATCTTCACGTGTTCCAGTCTTTCTAGACTTTCAGAAGATGCCAAAGTAAATTTGAGTATTTGGTGGGACATCCTCCACGGAAGGATGAGGATGGACACCAGACACAGTTATCTAAATGAGCTACAATATTACTGTTAAGTTTAAAATGTCAAGAAATCCATCAATTAAAGCCACCTATGACTCAATCAACTAACACTGGGTCAGTGATAACCAGTCATTTGTATTTACTGATGCTCTATATCAAATTTTCTCAGTTTAGAGAATTTGTAACAACTACTGTCACATTCAGTTTAAAAACTGGAACTACTTTTTAATCCAGTGATATATTAGTCAAATTTTTACTTACTGAGGGACTTCACTAGAGAGGATCAGCATGGCTGATCCTGATGGCTCAGTTTCTTCAAAGTTAAAAAAAAGCACCATAGCAGGGAAATAACCAAGAATAAAAACAATTAATACATTTCTATTTGTATATTGGGAGCAAGATAGGGATGCCATGATTGTTACTGATTTTCATTCCTGCGAGCTTCAGAGCAGTAATTCTGATCAAGACAAATCAAGAAATGCAACATAATATGCCTGACAGTGAACTGTTCATGTGCTGTCAGGTGCATTTGTCCTGGGTGGTGGATAACCACATGCACTGATGATGGATAATTGCATGCACCGACTTCATGAGACTTGGTGTTCACTCCTTTCAGGTTAGTAAAAGGGAAAATGCAAGGAAAAAGAGGCATTGTGTGAAATAAAGACTGTTTGCAGTCAGACAAAGGAAACTAAGTGTCAACGAGGTAATACAACTGCATGTCAGAGGAAGAGGCCAATTGTTAAATGTGAGCTAATGAGAACAATTATGATCCAGTGTGGGAAAAGCCAGAGATGGAATTAGAAACTAGGTTCAAATACTGGCTCAGTTTCTTACTAGCTCTGTACCCTTTAGGCTAGGCTTGTTTTTAATCCTTCTGTTATCTCATCTGTAAATCAGAGATAAAACGACCTTTCAGGTGTAATGGGGATTAACATGAACAAGAAAACCTATGTAAAAAAGCACTTACGTCAGAGGAAGCACTCAACTGCTGCTCCTCCCACAGCCTGTGCCCAACACCTGATGCAAATATGGTCAGTTGCCCCATTGGCTTATGGAGGCAGAAGGACAAAGTGGACTCTGATTGGTTCCCTTTCTTCCTCACTCCCTCTCTGCCTCTTTATGCTGGTGTAAAGCAGAGTCCATTACATGAATGGGTGGGTTTAGTGTCCAGAGGAGGTGGATAAAAACAAAGATGCTTGGTAAATCCTCACTTGTCAGAAACACTTCAGTGGAGGGAATATGACAGGCACCTGCTGCTGAGAATGGCAGACACTGTGAGCTCAGTTATAAGAGATAGATTTGAGGCCTAAGAGTCAGACAGGATAGCATCATGCTGAATTCCCAGAGGAATTAAAGCACTTTGAGTTATTTCCTCCAAGATTTAATAGGAGAAGCCAAGGTAGGACTGAGTGCCAGAGCGGGCAAGCGAGAGGATCTCTGGTAGTGGTCAACCTGAGAGACGCGGACTCTCACGGGAAGGACACTCATGCAGATTCATGCCAATGACCGGTGATGTGCTGGGTGCCGGGGAGAGAGCAGTAAACCAATAGACTTCACTCCTGTGGCTTACATAAGAGACACAGAGGAGCAGTGAAGGCTTGAGCAGCACGCATGCTAGGTGGTAGCCAGGGATGCGGAATTAGTAAGGAGGGAAAGGAAATGGGCTTGTCAGGGGGTGCAAACTCTTGGAGAGTCTGGGCAAGGCAGGCTGCAGGGAGAGCTAAAATGTGGGTGAAGATAAGCAAGTTGAGGGAGAGGATGAAGATACCCAGGGAAAGGAGTTGTAGGCAGAGAGAGTAACAAATGCTAAGCCCTGAAGTAGGTGCATGCGTGGTTCCGGCTTGAGTAGAAGCAAGGACATCAGAATTACAGATAGAGTGAAACAAGTCCAAGAGACGTAAGTAGGAGATGAGGCTAGGGAGGTGGCAGGACAATATCCTTGTAGGACATTAAAGACCATGTCACCATGGATAAAACAGAGGGCGGGGCTTCAGAGGACCTAGCTGTCAGCTGTCACAATAATTCAGTGTAATAACCATTGCTAAACCAAAGGGCTCGAAGCAACAATCATCTGTTCTTATGCATCTTTGCATGGCTGGTTATCAACTCATCTAAGCTAGTCTCAGATGAGCCTCTTTTGAAGACAGAGATTTGCTCCAAGTCTGCTCTGTGTTTTGTCTGCTTTTTGGGCCCTAGGCATGGTGCTCTCATAGATGCCAATGGTTCATGACAACGAGTGCAAATGAACAGAGACGCTGGACTCTTTTAAATGCATCTGCTAATGTTGCATCTGCTATTTCTGTGACCCAAGCAAAGTCACAGGCCAGAGTCCAAAGTCAAGAGATCGTAATGTGCATTTTATCTCTAGTGGAAGAATTGTGAAAACATTTAGCAAAGGATGTCGAAAAAAGGCTGATTTGACAATGGTGACTCATAGTTCAGTCTGTCGCAGAGATTGAAGCACATGACTGAAGAACAGGATCACTCAATCAGCTGTTGAAAACAGCCTCAAGGGAGGAAGGAAGACTTGGAGAAGGCGGATCTAAGAGTGACTGGGGTGACTCAGATCAGGGTGGTGCCAGTGCAGATGCCAAGGGGTGTTTGTATTTTGGTTATATTTTGAAAATATAGCATGACATTTGCTAAAGAAAATTGCACTGCACAAATTAAATAGGCAAGGAGCCTTTATTCAAGATTATTGCAGTAGAGGAAAGAGATTGAGTTTCTGCTGGTAAAAAAAAGAAGGTGAGAGTATTTTAAGTACTGGGCTGGCTAGTGGAGGAGTCCTCAAACATTGGGGGGCGTTGATCAGTGTGATAGGACCATCTGTGTTTGCTAATTGTTACTTATTGAAGTTAGGCTCCTGTCTTCTGCGGAGACTGAGAAAAATGGGTTTCTCCTTCAATGATTACATTTCCACAGGTTGGTTCCTAGGTCCTTAAGAAAAATATTCCTGGTTTGTAAAACTGGACACTAAGAAAAACTGGAAGAAACTTTGCCTTTATCAAAGGGCCCAAGAATTTGCAATCACAAGTTGTCTAAAGTAAATGATCTAAGAAAAGGGAGGTCAGGGGGCCAGAGTTAGGGAAACATCTGTCTAAAGCTTAGTCAAGCTGAAGGAAAAGTTATGGTCATGTAGGCCTTAGGTGAGAGCAGGGACTCCAGCTTAAGACCACCTGGTGTTTTCTGGCCCTTTACTCCCTAACTTGTGCCCTTAGACACTCAACATCTCTATGCCTTAGTTGGTTCATCTGTAAAATGGCTTGATAAAATGCCAAACTCTTAGGATCATGCATGGACTATAATAGTTTATTTGTATGTACAGAATTCATATCAATTCCTGGCACTTAACAGTGTTGGCTTATTATTGTTAAGGTCAAGCCAACAGATCCCTCTAACTCAGATCAGGTATGAGAGAAAGTGAGAAGTCAAGGGTAACTTCAGAGTTTTTGGTTTGAGTTACTGCAAATATGGAGTTGCCATTTACTGAGACATTTTATAATATAGGAAGTGGTAAATTCAGTAAGAATTCAAGTTCAAGTTTGTTAACATTAAGAAAGATTAAATGGGGTCATATAATCTCCCTTTCTTCCCCTCCTTGTGTATCTATCTACATCTCTATTTCTATTATATATGTTACATACATAATTTTATATACATTATATATTATATATAAAACATAGTAATACCTAATATATAGTACACTGTATTTTAAAAGTTCTGAGTAGGATATTAGGAGACTTCCATCTTTATTTTTTCCTTTATGTCCCAAATTAGACATTGGTAGCTATAGGGAAAGAGATATTAAGCAAAAAATGTTAAATTGTAAGTCTTAATTTAAGGAAACAAAATGCGATGACTTAGAAAAAGTTTTATTGTTAACCAACGTGTATTTATTTTTTCCATTAATTCAGAAAGCAAAGTATTTGCTTAAACAAATGTTCTACTTATAAAAGCTATGCCTTGTTTACCAGGGTCTCCCTCCATCCCAGAACAATCCCCGCCACACAGGATATGCTCAGTAAATATTTATGGAATGAATGAATCACAGACTAGCACTTTATGTTTAGAGCGGTTGTGTACACATGGATATTGCTTTGTGATACAGTGAATTATTGGACCTGAAGCATGTGTGATTCTGCTAACCTGTAATTTTCCAACTGATAGATCAATATATTAAAATTCTCAACTTGAGGTTTATATTAGCATTATTTAGATAAAGAACATGGCCAGCAGGGTAAATTTCACCAAACCCTTGATAGGATCATAGCAGAGTAATTGTACTATTAATGAATACATTAAAAACAATTACAGAATAGCAATTGGGATTTTACTTCATTTAGATCAAACAGTTCACATAATGTGTTGGCTTGGCTTTCCTTTTGGCTAAGAATAAAACAATATGCTTTTTGCATAATGGTGTTATTCCTAGTAGTAAGGCTAATGATTGTCAGATTCATCTTTCATAGCTCTCCCTCTCTCCCATCCTCCCTTCCTCTGTTCATTCCTTCCTTCCCTCTATTTTTTTTTTAAGATTTATTTTTGCATTTAAGCTGGGGTTCGGGCCAGAGGTACGGGGCAGTGAGAACGTTCGCCAGAGACAGAGCTGGGAGCAGAACAGGTAGATGGACCAAAATATACTGCTGAGGGGAGCAGTGGGTGAGGCAGGAGAGGTCTGCCACTCCATGTGGGAATCTCCCCAGAGGGGCATTGAACTAGTGTTGCATCAAACTAGCGTAGCAGCCATGGACAGCTCCACAGCGCTGCGCTTAACCCTTTGCACCATCTGGGAGACCCCAATCTATTTTTCAAGAAATAAATTTTGATCTATAAAATAGGAGTCAGAGAGACCGAGTTAGAAAATAAAGTTTGTTTTTTTTAAGATTAAGTCAGTTGTATTGTGTATAATATTATTTGCTTATTTTATTATCACACTGATTTAGAAATTTTTGCAAAAACTTACTAAAATGGTTTCTCAAAGAAAAGAATTTCCATTAGGAGCAAACATGTTGAAAGTGTGTTATTATCTAAGGTAATGAGTAATTGCATTTTCTTAGGTCGATAGTGATGCCACAGTCCATTTAATAAAAAGAAATAATTTGGAGGAGAAAAATAAGAACAAATGCAAGCAAAATAGAACAACTAAAAAAAATCCCAATTCATTTAGTATTTTGCTTGCCTAACAGATAACAAATGTGAAACATTGCACCTAAAGTTCTTAAAAATGTATATGTACTTTATTTCACTATTTAAGAGGAGAGATATTTTTAAAGACTCAAAAATCATATTTAACGTTTCTCATAATATTGATAAAATTTACTTTGTACTTCTCAAAAAATTCTGCTTGAACTGAAGTTGTGTGTCCAAAGTTTTATTTTGGTGCCTATACCAGTCAGGGCTGTTTTACATTCATTTCTGACCGTATTTCACTAGTCATATATATTCAGTGTTAAATCATACAGTCCTTCAGCCTCCTTGTTAAGCTGTTAATTGTTAATGATTTGTAAACAAACATTTAAAAGTTAATTAAGGAGACCTAAAACCCTTGTGAAGAGTTATTCCCTAGTTTGAGCTTTTTTTTGTGAATTGAATCTGGGGAGGATTCTAGGATTGGTAATATTTTAATTCTCCAAACATCTGCACATTGTCTTCCCGGGGCCTCAAGCAAAACTTGCATCGTGTTCTGACTGGGCTTGTGGGCTTGATCTACAAGGTCCATGCCAGGTCACAGTTTCTGATCCCGTTTTGTTTGTGTTGAAGTGTGATATTGGTTGGGTAAGAAAAAAAATTAGAATGAATTATATATTTTTGTTCTTTATGTGGTATTAAAATATTACTGAACTTTCTATATATTCAAAAAAGAATTTTGATAATAAGAAAGTATTTTTAATGATCAAGAAATGAAATGCTTTTGGTAATTCCATAAACTCATGATAGACATGTCAGAAAAAATAAGAGAAATGTACATAGTTATTTTTATTCTCTTAGTATGTTCTATTAGCTTCTTGTATTTTGTGGGTAGAGTTTAATTATTTCAAGTCTCTGTCTAATCCCTTTTACATTTTTATTGCAACATAGGTATGGATTAAAATATTTCAAAATTTGATTTCTGCTATTTTTATAGATCCAATCAGGCATTTAAATTAACAATCACTACTCCTTCCTTCCCCGTCATTTATTATTATTTTTAAGATTTATTTATTTATGCATACAAGCTGGGGTACAGGCCAGAGGTGTGGGGTGGTGAGAGGGTTCACAAGAGAGGGAGTGGGGAGCAGAACAGGCAGATCGATGGTACACTGCTGAGGGGAGCAGTGGGGGAGGCAGGAGAGGTCTGCTGCGGCATGTGGGAATCTCCCTGGCGTTGAAGTAGTGTCACCACTGCCGACGGCTGCACAGGGCAGTGCTTAAGTGCTGCACCACCAGGGAGGCCCTATTGAATATTTTCTGATATGCAAATCATTACAGGATACAATAGACTTCACTGTGGCCTCCAATACACCAGCCAGTCTGGTCAGAGGTTTGCAAATTCTCATCATGAGATATCATGTTGCAGTGTATCACATGGCACATAAACATCAGTCAATAAACCAATCATATAGTAGTAAACACCCTATCCCCACTATTCTCATTTGTTTTCATAAAGATATTTGGGGTAGAAGTTGAGTGGGATAAGCATTGGAAAATTGATAGCTGTTTAAAGTTTTATTTTTCTTAAAGTTATATTCAGTTGCTTTGAAAAATTCTCTAAGTCTTTTAGAATCAGATTTGAAAAATGAACAAAGCCTCACCTGTGTGCATAACTGTATCTACATATTAACTAAACTAAAATTAAGAAACCTTTAATGTAGTTGTGTTCTACATATTAACTAAAATTAAGAAACCTTTAATGTAGTTGTGTTTTAGAGAGCAAAGTAAGACTAAGGGGACTCACTGCACACAGACAGCCATTTACATCTGCTGTCCTGTGTTGAGACAAAAGCAATGCAATAACTTCAGCGGGTCCTAGGGCACCAGAGGGAGCTAAGCAAGTATAATTTTGCTGGTCTTACAGAGAAAGTGTTTCCCTTACAAAGAAGATAAAAGGGAAATGTAGCACCTAGATGAGTTTCTGGCTCAGGCAGGGGACGTATACGCAAATAATGAAATGATACACAAATAATTTTATTTCATCTATTTTACCATTGACTCTGAAGAACGAGGTGGATTTTACATTAAAATGTGGAAGTCTACTGCCTTTTCATTAAGTAGCCTTCTTTTAAAATTCAATCTATTTTCTCTCTTTCTTTCTGGCTTATTTCACTGAGTATGATCCCCTCTAATTCCATCCATGTTGCTGCAAATCGCATGTGTTAAAATATCGAATGGTTTCACTTATAACAGGACTATAAGGAAACCAAATAGGAGAGAGACAATGGGGGGGGGAGGAGGCGGAGGGAGGGAAGGAAAAGCACACAAAATGGAATAGAAAAGAACACAAGGGACCATGGAGATGGATCACGGGTGAATTGGTGGTGGGCTACCCAAGGGGAATACAAAATGTAAAAGACATAAATAACAATAAAAATATATATATTAAAAAAAATAAAATTCAATCTATTGGGTAAGGGTGTAGGTTTTTACTAATATACCTTATGCATAACTCTTCAAATTTGTAAGTTTTATAAGCTTTTCTCAGTTTTTTTGATAAATGCGCAAAAATGTCTGAAGACCAAAATTCCCAGAACAGGGAAATGACTCAGCCAACCAAAAGTAAGCCAAACATATTTTTTAAAACTTTAAAAATATTTTTTTTGAAACTACTGATTCTGACTTCATTTATGGGAACCAGTAGATACAGAGGAAATATAAGTTTAGACAGTGTAATTGGTGAGAGATTATTTAAACCTCAAATCATTCATACTCATTTTTGTGACTCCATCTGTTTTAACACTATTAAAGATATATCCAGACCCAGTGCTTTTAATGGAACTCTCAATTTAACTGGAATATAAACATAATATTACTGACTTTCAGTGTATGCAGAACAGACCTCTGATGTCAATAATAATTTAATACATGATATTTTATTACCACAGCATTTATATTTCATCATATATAACTGATTTCAGAGGAGGAAAATAAAATGCAAAAGAAAAAAAAAAGAAAAAAAGGTGTAGACAAATGTCTTCAAAAAATACTTAACAAAAAATCTGAAATAATTGATTCCTTGTCAATAAATAAAAATATTCTACTCTCATTAAATAAAAGTATTGAACAGAAGTCCTCTTTTTTAAATCACATTTTAGAGAAGTGAAAATTAAAGGCATGATTCCAAAGAGAAAGTTATTTCAAATTATGTTTCTAAAAGCCTATAATGAAAAGAAGTAATCCTGTAAAGTGTCAGGATGAGTGAAATTCTTCCTCTGAAGAGGTTCCCTGGCAATTGCAACATGACTTTGATGAAACTTGCCAGAAATCCCAGAGACCTCGGTGTCTCGGCCAGTACAAAGCCTGCCAAAGCTTTGGCTGTTTTAGCGGCTAGAGGCGAGGGAACAGGAGAGAGGACGTGTGCGACCCGTTCTACTGAGAGAAGAAGTTAAAGAGAGTTCTTACATAAGCGCACCCTAATTTCATGGTTTTCAAAATTAAAACGAAGCAAAGATATGGAAATATTATTATGTTTGTGTGTATATATGTGTGTGTGTGTGTGTGTGTGTGTGTGTGTGTATCAGTGACAAAAAAACTACCAGAAATGAAGAATCAAATACATAAATCTTTATTAAGTATTATGTCCGCTTTTATGTTTCAGTGCTGACAAACATAATGTGTTAGTTTGCTACTAAATAGTGCGCGCGTGCGTGCGCGCGCGCACACACACGGTCATGGAGCGCATTCTTTCAGTATTCTATTTGATTCAAGAATGTTTTTTTAAATTAATGGATTCTGTATTGTTTTGATATCTATTTTTCCTTAAAAATGCTATTTTTTGTTTGAAGTTTTACAAATGTATAAAGAGATTCTTGATAAATTCACGTGAATTTGCATCAATTTTGGATGCAATCCTACCTCGATCTATACATTCAGCTATCATCTATGTGTATATTCATTTGTTTATGGAATATATTTTGAACTCAGACATAGAACTGGGGATCATCTTGAAAACCAAACTGAAAAGGATATAGAGAGGCACACAGTGATTTTAGCAAACCTTCTTTAGTGCTGATTCTTAAAAGGAAGGTCTGTTTGGGAAACTCAAAAGGTCAAAAGAGAAAAGAAATGGACAGTTGGAGTGAAGGCAGAGAAAGGCTAAAGCACTCATCACATGGTCTGTCTGAATGATATTGGAAATCCTAATTAGAGCCAAGGGTCTCTGGGGTTTGTCCCTCTTACATTTTGCCTCAGGCTTCTGCAGGCACTAGGGTCACATTAATGTCCCTCATGGGGCAGATGTATGTGGGAATTAGGAGCCAGAGTTCAACAGAGACTGATAAAATGGATATGGGAGAAACACACAGCCTGCCCCCACCTGTGCCACTTTATTTCATAAAAGGTTTTCACACTAAACCAGATAGAAAAAAATGGCAGTTGTCATTGAATTTGACTCCCCGTTTCATAAGATTCAATTTTCTTTTACCTAGAATATTGACTTATTTTATCAGAAATAAAATAGCCATCCACCATTGATTTTAAAAACTACCCATGATTAGTGATTTAAAGTTTGGGTATCATATAGTCATTATTAACTTGTATAAAGTAACCTATATTTTGTTCTTCCATTTCATTGCATGCCAACCTGTGTATGTATCTTGTATGTGGTAGACACCAACGGGTAGGTTCCTTGATTCTTCTGATGACAGCTTAAATTCACTGCATTTTATCTTATTGGAAACAGTGTGGTGGGCAGAAAGAAGACCCCCTAATTGTCCATACCAGTGAATGTATTTCCTTGCTGGCACCTTGCAGAAACCATTAAGGGGAAGAGCATTCAGTTGGGGACTTTATCCTGAATTATACAGTAGGCCCAATCTAATCATATGGCTTCTGAAAAACAGAGCAAATTTTCCAGCTTTGGTCAGAGAGAAAGGTGAAAATGGAGGAAGATGTGAGAGATGTAATGTTAGTGAGTTTGAGAAGGGAGAAAGGGGCCACAAGCCAAGGAATGAGAGTAACCGCCAAAAGCTGAAAAGGCCAGGAAACACGTTCTCACTTAGAGCATCCAGCAGGTAACCAGTCCTGCTGACTCCTTGGTTCTAACCCTGTGAGATCCATCAGGCTTCCTACCTGCAGAACTGTAGAATGATACCTTGTATCCCTTAATCCACCAAGATTGTGGGAATTCCGTATGGCACCAGTAGAAAATCAATATAAGTGCTGGTTTTAAAACTTATTGCTGTCTACCTTCATTCCTAGTGTAGATTAATTTACTTATTGAAAAGGCTGCATTTAATCAAGTTATATGGTGCCACATCTTTTCTTTGCACAGAAAACTTTTGACTTTGTAAGTGAAAAAATGCTGTGAATTTTTTTTATCAATCTTTCAAAATTTAGAGAGATAAAAACACCTAATTTCTTTCCATTGTAGTTTTGTTTTCTTTAATAACATCTTTTATTTTTCTTTAATGAAGGACACCACACATATAAGTGACAGTGTCATTAGTCCCTTGTATTTTCTCAGCAGTTACTGTTTCACCTATCATCTTGGATGCCAGCCTTTATCTTGTGCATTCTTGGATAATATGTGGCACCTTCATCTCAAGTGAGATGGGCAGAAAGGGCTGCCTCATGTACTTGTTACAGTTCTTCACTTATTCTTCTTCCTTCTTCTCTTTCTATAAGTGCCTCTGCTAGTCCCTCTTAGAAATCAGTAGGAAGAAACAAGAACAACAAAATTGATGCTGCCAATGGCCAGGACCCACCACTCCAAAACAACACAGGAAGTGGCAGTGCAGGCATTTTTCTTTTCTTTCTATTTTTTAATTGTTATTTATATCTTTTACATTTTGTATTCCCCTTGGGTAACCTACCACCAATTCACCCTTGACCCATCTCTGTGGTCCCTTGTGTCCTTTTCTACTCCATTTTGTGCCCTTATCCTCTCCCTCCCCCGCTGAGTGTCTCTTTCCTATTTGGTTTCCCTACAGTCCTGTTACAAGTGAAACCATTCGATATTTTTCTCTTTCTTTCTGGCTTATTTCGCTGAGTATGATCCCCTCTAATTCCATCCATGTCGCTGCAAATTGCATGTGTTTATCTTCTTTCCATGCTGAATAGTATTCCATTGTGTATATGTCCCACATCTTCTTGATCCAATCATATATTTTTGGAGATCTGGGTTGTTTCCATACCTTTGCTATTGTAAACAGTGCAGTGCAGACATTTTTGAGCTGTCATTTTCAAGGAAATTTTGATGCCCTGACCGGCTACACTGGTTAGTTTTACCTGGGCCAGAGAGGAGGGCTGGGGGGCAGTTCACTCCACCTCTAGAGGCAGATGCTTAAGCGGTCTCATTTTATTTCAAAAGCAAAAAAAGAGAAAGGTACAAGTATTATTTGAGGTCAGATTCATGGAACAGAAAAACACCTCCATTGTTATGTGACTGAAATAATCAGATTGAGCCTATTATCATGGAGTATTTATGCAGGGATACCCATTTTGCAGAAATGACTTAGATTAGGGCATATGCTTTCTCTAGATAATTATGAAAATGTTTCATTTAAAAATATAATTTCTCTCATTACAGTTCTGAAATTACTATCTATGTAGATAAATTTGAAATGCCACCACTTTATATTTCAACTGGAGTTCAAATATTTGGTCTACTAGTAATTATGCAAATGATCAAATCAGTGCATGTCAAAAATTTATATCTGATTTCCTATCAGATAAATCTGTAGTAAAATGTCATTATCGAAGCCATGAAAGCTGTATTATGAAGAAAATTTAAAAGTATCATGAGCTAATAAATTTACACACACACACACACACACACACACACACACACACACACACGTTTTGGGGGGGAATGTTTCAAATCCTCCCATAAACTAGGCATTGTGTTGACAAGACTGATGTGTTAAATGGCCATCACCCATAATTCGTACGTATTGAGCAACAAGAGAGGTGTTTGTTATACCAGGTAACTGTTAACCTCAGGTAGAGGAATGTGCTTAAGAAACAGCCATTTCTACTGAGAATAGAGAGGTACACAGAATACGGGTAACCCACTCTACAATCTTTTGCCAAAACGTTACTGTAATTTTTGCTTTAGGTTTTCCCAGAATGTGTGCTTTATCTGGAAAGTGATGCATGCTTTTAATTTTCATGACATGCTGCATGTGTGCAGGGCCTTGTGACTGAGCATTTATCACTGTTATTATGCTGCATCGCTTTAGGTAACATGTAGAAGGAGTCAACTTGCTTCCGACACCACTGCTTCCTTATTTAGATTCTTGACATAAGGCTTCTGTTGCCAGTTGCAAAACATATTGTACTGTCTTGTGAATTTTCCCCCCATGGTTAATAAGGTCACTCAAATGCAGCATAAGAAATTATGAGTTGTGTTTAATATATTAATTAATGGTTAAAGGCAGAGGAATCAAAGCGCTGTCCTTTATATTAATCTAGCTTTGTAATAAAATTTTCTTATTTTATTGTCACTGCTTTTTATCCAACCAGGGAAATATTCCTATGGACTTATTTTAAGGCACAATTGTCTTGAAAAATAATTATATTACTACTGCTACCTGTAATAATAATCTTCATGCTGATTCTTACATGATATTAGCCCCTTTTCCTATGTGAGACCGAGGAAGAAAAACACAGAAGAGAACGAAGAAAAGCACAAAGAATTTGCATAGTTGCTGGGTGATGGAACTTGCATTTGAACCCCAGGATTCTGGTACCCATGTCCATGCTTTTGACCTCCACAGTAAATCTGTTAGAACATGAATGAGGGCTACCCAGTCATGTGGGGCTGCTGCAGCCTGAAAGCATGCCACAAGTCTAATGTACCTTCTGTTGAGGACCCACAGGAGAGGGGCTAGGCAGTTCTCAGAGAGCTGGGGCTGAAAGAGAGACTGCAGATTCAAACAGCAGCATTGCAAAAGCCCATCCCACCATTCAGCTGAGCACTCGGACGTCCAGTACCAATGGTACTGAACTTGGACATGATTCAGGTGTTTAGTCAGGCTGAGAAGGCCAGCCTGGCTGGGGGAGCATAGTGACAGCTATTCTGAGCAAAAATAATACAGATCTCCAAATCTAACCTGTGGAAATTAAAGGTCTGTGACTAGTGCATAGTCCTGTAACTTGGAAAGTGATAAAGGGACATACAAAAAAGCTGAGCATAGTATTGGTGACCCAGTTAACTGTGCTGTTCAGGATGAGAGTGTGCATTGAAATGCCCCCTAGGATGATAAGTCAGGATATTTTTTAGAATGGAAACAAGCAGACAATGACATCCCGAGGGGAGCGTTAGACTGAGGAGAGCAGGACACCTGGCCAGTTATTGGCTTATTCTGACCACCAAACATCCAAACACCAGATCTTTACTCAGAACATCATCACCCCACTAAGTCCTAATCGGAAGATTGAGCCCAGGGAAACAGAATTGTAGACTCAAAGAAGATCATCCAAAATAACTTCTAAGCAACAGAACCCACTCAGACCGCTAATAAAGGTCACAGGATACGCTTCCATTCAAACTTGATTAAAAGATTAGCAACTCTACTTATGGAAAAGCATGGCTCAGATTTGGGGGGCATAACTTTAAAAATAAATTAAACATGTTGTAGTGAAGATGGGAATTGACTCAAAAGAAATGCTGTGAAACTGTTGTGAATATACCATCTATTCTTTTCCCTCTGAAAATAGATTCTGGAGTATTGATTCTTTTTGGTGGGGCATATGATGTTGAAAACTTAGAGAAAAGGTCAGTTTTCTGCAAAATTAATTATATTGTCCCTGAAGGAACAAGACAAGTTAATTTAAAATTGCAATTACATCTTCACACCAGACATATCTGGATTAAAAATACCAAGGAGTTTTTTTTTCTTTAGCTAAAAATTTAAATAAGCAAAATTAACTTAAATGTCATTAAATTTTTCTTTTAAGTAAATATCCTATAGGAACTTTGTTAGCTGAAATTGATACTTTTGAGATAGCTATAATTTTAAACGACTGAACTTAATAGAGACTTAAGAATTCATTGGGAATACTTGTAAGCTTTACTGGTATCTAATTGATATGCCAAAATTTTACACATACTTAATGGAAACTTTTTTGATGAATTTGGATACCGGTGATCATAGTTTAGGTACTAAATAAGTCCATTATCTCCAAAAATTTGTGTTCCTTTCTTGCGTTTTTAACTGTTGTTTTGTTATTGTGGTACTAACATTTAGCAGGAACACAAAACCCAACATATTTTAAAGTGTGTTATATTTTGTTATTAGCTATAGATTCTGTTTGTACCCTAGATTTCCAGAACTTATTCGCCTTGCACTACTGAAACCTTATGCACAGCAACAATTCCCCATTTATTGTAGATTAATTTCATAAAATGTATTTTTTAAGTAGGCAGAAAATTGTGTTTACAATGGAAAGTACTTTTGTTGATTACCTAGTAGAGCTGTAAACTTATTTAAATTTAAAAACAGCCTTTAAATAAATTATTCTGTACTATCACATTTTAGGCAATCTCCATAGTAGACAGATTTATAGGAAGAGGAGAAAAAATATTAAGTTCTATTATGTAATAAGGTTTTAGTTATGTTAGCTTAGTTATCAGATTAAAAATGGAAACTTAGAAGGTTAAATAATTTACCCAAATCACAAATGCATGAAATTGATTTCTGATCAAGATTTATTTTTAGGCCAGTCAGACTCCACATGTATGCGTTTGACCCATGCCCTGAGGAGACAGCATTTTCACCAGGCTGCTGCTAGCCTGGGTCACCATGCTGCCAGCGTGCTGGCCCCATTGCTGCCAGTCTGGGCTCCAGGTCTGGCACACAGGAGGAGCTCCAGCAAGGCTGCGCAGGCCCAGTGGAGCCAGAAAAGACACAGGAAAACCCTCAGGTTAACAGCCTGGTGAGTTGGTCTGCACAGTGCTGTGTTGTCATAGGGGGCAAAAATCTACTTATTTCATGAGAGGAGTTCTGAAAGCTGAGTGGAAATCTAGCTTATGTGAAAGACATTTACCTGTATGAAGGGGAAGTTTTCTCCCTTGAGGGATCTCCCTCACTGTCCCAGGAAAGCCTCATCTCCTTATCTTTTTTTTTTTCACTTTTTTTTTTATTATTGTTATTTATGTCTTTTACATTTTGTATTCCCCTTGGGCAACCCACCACCAATTCACCCGTGATCCATCTCCATGGTCCCCTGTATTCTCCTCTCTTCCATTTTGTGCCCTTATCCTCCCATTCCTCAACCCCGCCCAACCATTGAGTGTCTCTCTCCCACCCGGCCTCCCTATAGTCCTGTTATAAGTGAAACCATTCAATGTTTTTCTTTTTCTTTCTGGCCTATTTCACTGAGTATGATTCCCTCTAATTCCATCCATGTCGCTGCAAATTGCATGTGTTTATATTCTTTCCATGACGAATAGTATTCCATTGTGTATATGTTCCACATCTTCTTGATCCAGTCATCTATTTTTGGACATCTGGGTTGCTTCCATACCTTTGCTATTGTGAACAGTGCCGCAATGAACATACGGGTGCATGTATCCTTTCGGATTAGTGTTTTTGTGTCCTTTGGGTAAATTCCCAAAAGTGGTATTGCTGGGTTGTATGGGAGCTCCATGTTTAGCAGTTTGAGGAATCGCCATACAGCTTTCCATAGTGTCTGGACCAGTTCACATTCCCACCAGCAGTGTAGAAGAGTTCCTTTTTCTCCACATCCTTTCCAGCATTTGTTGTTGCCTGTATTTTTAATGTGTGCCATCCTCTCAGGTGTGAGGTGGTATCTCAATGACATTCTTCAAAGAAATAGATCGACTACTGATGAAATTCATATGGAACCAC
>PVIJ01011090.1:40672-56594 GCA_004024925.1 Scalopus aquaticus
GAATTAAAGCCACATATCTATGAACAACTAATCTTTGACAAAGGAGCAAAGAAAATGCAGTGGAACAAGGACAGTCTATTCAATAAATGGTGCTGGGAAAACTGGACAGCCACATGCAAAAAAATGAAGCTAGACTACTACCTCACACCCTGCACAAAAGTCAACTCAAAATGGATAAAAAACCTGGAGGTAAGACCTGAAACCATAAAATGTATAGAAGAAAATATAGGCAAAACTCTACATGACATACATCTCAGCAAAATCTTGAAAGACACATCCCTCAAAGGGAAGGAAGTGAAAGACAAGATAAACAGATGGGATTACATCAAAATAAAAAGCTTCTGTACAGCAAAATAGACATTAACCAAAACTAACAGACACCCTACCAACTGGGAAAAGATCTTTGCACACAATACATCTGATAAAGGACTGATAGCAAAAATTTACAAGGAACTCACACAACTCAACAAAAACAAAGCCAATAACCCAGTCCTTATCTCTTTTCAATGGAAAAGTCTGATCTTTATCTGCATAGCTATGACTACTGTGCCTTCCCCTGCAAACTCCCTAGCAGACCTTCCCTTTCTCCCGAACTCCTTCTGTCTGTTCTGGCTACTTGAAACCGTGTGCATGAGTTACTTGGTCATTCTTTGACTCTCCCGTGTATCCAGGAGGTACACATGGTTTTAAACAGCTGTATGATGCTGTTTGATAATTTTCCAGCCTAGAAAACCCCTGGTGGCCAGTGGGGGGGCGGGCAGGATGATTTCCTTTATATACCAACTCTGTTCAGAGAAGTGGTTAACCATTGGAGGATGAAGCCTTTCTCTCTACACTCAACCCAGATGCTGACACTGAAAACCACCATGCAGAAGCCTGCCTGCCACTTCACTGTCCTCATTAGCCTGTCTGTACTTTCTAGGAACTCTTCTGCCAGAATAATGCTTTGATTATTCACTATAATCACAACTCAAAAGATGCATCTATTCCCCAATGGAAAATATTAATAGATATCAAAGTATCAAAGGTCAGTTTTCTGCAAAATTAATTTCATTATGTTTTCCCTGAAGATAAAAGACAGGTTAACTTAAGACTGCAATTTGAATTTGAATCCTAAGAGTCTTTGAATGTTTCCACCAATTCTAAAATGTTGCATCTTGATTTTTATCTAATCCTAGTCGTCATGCATCCGCTTTGAAAGAAGCACCTTAAATTACCATTTCTCAGTCATTTCCCTCCTTCCTGTCTGTTCTCTAATGAACTGCACATATTTTCCTCTCCCTTATTGCTGTAAGCAATAAATGCCACTTTGTCTTTACTTCTGGTTGTTGTTGACATTTGGGAAATCAATTGACAATTTCAGATGCATAACTATTTTCTTACAGGTATATATACTGCTATCTAAGAAGATGTCCTTTCTTCCAAACCTCCCGTGCATAAACGCAAATGGAGTTGTTTATCTCAAACATAGAACCAATGAAGGGAGGTGTCGCACTGTGCTAGTCAGGGGGAGGGTCTTGTGGGTCTCAGGAAACTTGACGATATTGGACACTCACACAGGCTGAGGTTGATGAAGTCCTTATAAAGTGGAGAGTAGCGTATTTTCCACTAGAGATGTGAGGCAAGGTCACTGGCCCACCCTCTGACAGTGAAACTGCCTGTCTCGGAAAAGGAACCCCTCCCCAATGCAGACTTGCGATAAAATTCAGTTCGCTAATATACTCTTGAGGGTTTTGATGTCTGTATTCATCAGAGATGTTGGCCTGTAGTTCTCTTTTTGTGTGTGTGATGTCCTTGTCAGCCTTAGGTATCAGGGTACTGTTGGTCTCATAAAATGTGTTTGAAAGTTTTCCCTCTTTTTTAAAATTTGAAAGACTAGGTATTAGTTCATTTGCAAAAGTTTGGTAGCGCTCAATAGCAAAATCTTGGGGGGAGACTTGATTACTATTTCAAATTCCTTACTTGTAATGGGTTTGCTCAGGTTTCATATTTCTTCTTGATTCTTCCAAGTTTGTATATTTATTTAAGAATATTATTTAAGAATATTTAAGAATTTGTCCATTTCTTCTAGATTATTCAATTTGTTTGCATATAAATGTTCATTGCAACCTCTTAAGATACTCTCTGAGTTCTCTGTTGTAACTTCTCTTTTGTTTCTGTTGAAACTTTTGAAAAAATGTTTCTCCTATCAATACCTTACTGAACGTTTTTGTCTTAAGAGAAGAAGTGTGGACAGTGCTCCCTTAGGCATTGCTTCTTGTGTTTTTTTTCCAGGTTATAATCTGATAATATTCTCCTAAATATAAGCATCCTTTCAAACCTCTCCTTAAGCAAACAAACAAAAACAAGAACAGTTGGGGGTCACTCTTGGTAGGTCCTAGCCCCCATTTTCCTTTAGCATTGTTGTATTTTTAACCCCTGATCTGCCTCTTAGGAAATTGTCACTTTTATCTTTATGAAGCCACCTCTCTAATGTCAACCCGGGCCTCCGTGGTGGCCTGGGGATTAAGGCTTAGTGCTATTATTGCAACACCCTGGGTTCAATCCCTGGCCAGGCAGCTAACCCACATGTGGTGCAGACCTCTCCTAATGCCAATCATAACTCCTTTGTAGATTTTCTTGTGACCACTAGTTCAAGTTTTAATTTAGCCCCAAAGATGGGTAAATACGTAAATTTAATTATTAAATAATTAATACTTAATAATTTAAATCCAATATGCAAATCCAGATGTTTGCCTCCTATTCTGTTTCTTATCAGTAGTTATGTCTAGCACATTGCTCCATAGGCCAAAGGTTTGCAAAGACATCAAAGACGACATTGAAATTTACCAGTAATAAGAAACAGACATGCTCTGAATTTGAATGACACTCCTATTATCAAAATCCCTGGAAAAATACAGATTTAAAAATAATGCCCCCTGCTCTTTTTATATTTATAAGTATCAAAATATAAACTCAAAAGTTAAATTATTTTTTCATTTGTGAGCCCAATGATACCATGTTTTTCATGTGTGACTTGCAGTTTTAGCTGAAGGGTTTCTGGACACCTAGGTGGATTTGAAGATTCCTCTAGCAACTCTGTACTTGGGCTATTTTCCATGAAAGTATCTATAATTCTTTCAGGACCTCAGAATATATAGATCAATATGAAGACTTCTGTGTTTTGTTCCCAAGAGCATCCAAAGAGAAAAACATACAAGATTATTAAATATTAAACTTTCTACTCTCTCAATAGCCAACACATTTAAGAAACAAAGTGATCTCTAGTTCCTGAAGAAAATTCCCAACCAAAATTATGACCCTAAAGTCCAATACTTATTTTTTCCAATGACCATGGCAGAAATGCAGTGAAACTTGGGAAGGAGGGAGAGAAGGTCAGATCCTCAAGTTCTCGGCTTTATCAAATGTTAGTCAGTGAGGCCAGATAGCAAGAAATCGCAAAAAGAAAGTATGATGTCAGCAGAAATCTCAGTTAAATTTGACCCTAAATTTAAGGAAAATTATCACATATAGGGTATAGTGGTGAAAGGACCATCTGATTTGTCATTCTGTCAGAGTGGTCTTAAAATACTGCTTTCTTCTTGCAGTGCTTAGATATCCAGTGTTGTAGCTACTGTTGTCAGTAGACACGTTTCTTTACCACCCACTATTCAAAACCTGTAATTTCCTTTTCTGTGATCTCTTCTAGCATACTGTTTTTGAGATGTATTTATATCACTGCATGTTGCGTTACTTCTTCCCTTTTTACTATTGAGTAGTATTTTATCATACTGACATGCAATATTTACTTTTTTCATTTGCTAGTTAATAGACACTTGGATCATTTCCAGTTTTTGACTATTTTAAATAACATTGCTATGATTATTTAAAAACAAATTTTTGTGTGGAAAGATTCTCTTAACCATCAAGGCGTGGCATAGTTGAGACTTATTTTAACCTTTTAAGAAACTAAAGAACTATTTTTTCTAAAAAATAAAAAATAGCATTTTATATTCTTACTTGCAATGTATGAAGGTTTTGATTTCATTATATCCTCACCAATGTCTAGAGTTCAAAGTCATTTCTATTATATCATTATAATAAGTGTATGGACGAGAAATTGAGTTGTCAGTTCCATAATGAATTATGATGTTGAGGGTCTTTTCATGTGCTTATGCAACCATATTTATATCTGATTAGGTTAAGTGTCTTTTCAAATATTTTTGCCCATTTTTCATTATATTGTCTATCATCTAATTGTCATGGTTGAATTGTAGAGTTTATTGTATATTATGGATACAGGTGTGTTATCCGAAATGTTTTTCAAATACTTTCCTTTTCTTTGGCCTGTTTTTTTTATTTCCTTAATGATTCTTTTGAACAATAAGAAATTTAAATTTTTATGCATTTTTTATTCTTTTAGGGATTATACTTTTTGTGTTATATTCAACAAGGTTTTTTAAACCTAAAGTCACAAAGATTATCTTTTATGTTTCTGCCAGAAGTTTTCTTTTTTAAGATTTATTTATTTATGAATACAAGCTGGGGTGTAGGCCAAAGGTGTGGGGTAGTGAGAGGATTCACCAGAGACAGAGTGGGGAATAGAACAGGCAGATCAATTGAAATACACTCCTGAGGGGAGCAGTGGGTGAGACAGGAGAGGTCTGTTGCACCATATGGGAAACTTTCCCTGGCTGGGGATCGAACTCGGGTATCGAACTCGTGCTGTAGTGGCTCTGGATAGCCTCACAGTGCTGCGACTTAACCCGTTGTGCCACCAGGGAGGCCTCTGCTAGAAGTTTTATATTTTACACTTAAATGTAGGTTTATGATCCATTGCAAGTTATATGAGTATATGTGGTATGAGGTAAGGATTCAGGCTTATTCTTTTTCCTACCATGTCGATTTCTAATTGCTTTAGAGCCATATTATTGTAAAATTATCCTTTCCCCATTGAATTACCTTGGCATTTTTGTTGAAAATCAACTAATCTTAGTAAGTCGATGGATTCTGTACCAGTGAGCTATGTGCCTACCTTTCTGCCAGTAATGTTCCATCTTGATTGTTCCATCTTTTGAGGAAATTGTGAAATCAGGTAGTGTGTGTTCAACATTGTTTTTTTAAATTGTTTGGCTCTCCTAGATTTTTGCATTTCTAGCAAGTCATTTAGTACTTTTCAGAAAGATGCACAAAACATATGGGTTGTTTGTAGCAGTTTATTTGTCAAAACGTGGATGTAAGATGTCTTTTGGTATGTGAATGGAGATGTCTTTTGGTAGTTGAATGGCTATATCAGCTATGGCACAAGCCCGAGTTAATACAGTATCTTTATCTCTTAATGTCTCTTGGTTATGGCTCTGTCAGAAGACTTATTCTCAAATTTTGCTCCCCCAAATATACATATTACCGTTTCTATTTTCAGGCACTAACTCTTCACACTTTCATCAGTTCAAACTAGCTGCTTCTCTCATGAACATCAGACTCTCCCTCCTTTCTTCTGTAAACTTCATAGTCTCTCCTTGCCAGTCCATTTTTCCAAAGGAGGATTTCAGGTCACTGTAAGTCTCAAAGTGGGGAAGAGCCAAGCAGAAGACTTGCACTTCCTATAAACAGATAGCCAGGCCCCCAAAAGTTAAAGATAAAGGGGGTTGAAAAGGATCACACTCATTTATTCCTCTCTCTCAATCTCTGAAGAGGAGCAAAGGAGCAGAGAGAGGCTGGGCATGTTGTGCTAATGAAAGCATGTGGAAGGAGGCATTAAAAGTGGGAATGAAATATTCCCTCTTAGTACAATTCATGGGCCTACCAATTCTCACGTATAAATTGACTCTTAGTTCTCTTTTTGCAATATTGCCAACATTCAGTTCAGGGTTAAGTCCCATTATCATCATCTTGTTTTCTGTTGGGTGAATTTTGCTAGGAAAAAAAGAACTCATGAATACACTGGTTCATTAATTTTACTTTTGGTTGTTTTCATGTTGTTTTCTCTGAAAGATGTCTAAACTGTGATTATTGCTAATGACTAAGTGCACTCCCAATGTCTCCTTCCTCCTCATGCTGCTTTCTTGGGTTGTGCTGTGTTTGTGTCTCTGGTCTGCTGGTGTCGCTGTGCTGTGGCCACCAGTGAGACAAGTTCCATTTCCTGCGGATTCCTGGCACTGACCTGCATCCACCAGGTGACTTGATTCCTTCCAAATTCTTCACTCTTTCCCCCCTCTCCTTTCCCATAAAAGGGTGCTCTCCTCTTTGTAAGGTCAACATCTCCATATATACTACATTTACAAAAAAACATTTTAATGTGCTAAATCTGTCCCTCTGTGCCCTTGTGAACTACTTACAGAAACGATGTCTTTTGAGTGGTATTTTCTTCTTTCATCTCAGTTTTTGTGTGTGTTTTTTTTTTGTCCTGTCAGTGCTTCTTGTGGTTGCTATCCAGGTGCCAGGGAACATTTTCCTACCCCTGTGATTTCTTCTGAGGCTACATGAACCAACAAACTAACATCAGATTAGTAGAAGAAAAAAGAACAAATTTCATAACATAAGTTCCATGGCAGAGATTCTAAAGTAAATGGGGACAACCCAGAGCTTTATATCCCATGCTAAGTTACCTGGGTCATCCAGGAGAGAGCAGGGGGCTACACAGGGGAAGCAGGAAATGACTTCAGATGACTGCTTTTTTATTTTTTCTTTTTTCTGAATTAGTAAATTCACTGTATTTGCTAAAACTAGTTTGAGTTGGTTTTCTGGTTTGCAAACAATGTATGCTGAAAGCTAGAAAAATTGGTATCGAGAGGGGATTTTTGCAACCAAAAAATGTAGAGTCAGTTGAGTCAAACAGGAGGGCATGTCTTTTCCAGAAATTGGAAAGTAAACAACCTTTATTTTTTTCTCATGATGAGCAATTCAACTGATAGACTGGCATGTGTTGTATCTCACATTAAAAAATGAAATTTAATCAAATAAATTTAAAGATCCATTGCTTTATTAAATGATTCATGATTAGGGAAGCATCTGATCTAGCAAGCAGAAAGACACTGCAAGAAGATGTTTGCAAAAGTAAAGGTTTTTATAGTTCGAAAGAGGGTGGGGCAAGCTTTTGTTAGCAAAAAAAAAGATCATATCATGCAAGACTACCCTCCGTTTGGGGAAGGCAAGGGATTCTTAAAAAGGTTACTTATGATCGCTGAGCAGGATTTTATATTCCTGGGAGAGATGGAAACTGCAACTAAGTTAGACGTTAAATCTTGATATGGAGATGTGAGCTTGGCAAGCCTGACTCCATCTTGGGCCTGCTGCTTCTTTAAAAAAAAGCAACAACAATCATCTGAAAATAGACACTTGCCTGAGTAATGCTAGACAGAAGGGACATGTCTCAAGTGCCTGGAACCTAGAATAAATTATTGGGGGAAAGAAGTATAAACTTTGTTCTCAATTAGCCTGAATAAAACAATAGAGGAAGAGATGGGGCTGTTGGTGTGGACCACAGTCCACAATGACTGAGAGTTAGTTATGCGCGGGGGGGTGGGGTGGGAGAGCCTCTAACAGCAGGATCCGTGCCTGTGCAAGGTGGGGTGCAGCAGATGAGCAGACTGCGGGTGGAAATTAGATCCTTAGTCTTGTGTGAAGCTGTTCATACTCTTCTCTTTCAGACCAAATTAATTATCACTCACTTTGTATAGAGTTGCCCAGTAGGCAGTAATCCTGTGGCAAAGGGCAGAATACAATTAGCTCATATCTTATCCATTAATTCAGAGGCAGAAGCCTGGAGGAAGGCTATTAAAATGAAATCCACGGTTTGTGTAGAGAACCAAAGCCTGTAGTGAACAGGCAGGACTGCCAAATCCACATGAATCAATTCTTGATTTAACAACATCTCTAGCTCTGGATACTAGTTTGGGGAGTAGAGACAATGCAAATTCACCAGCATCATCCTACTGAGTTTTGAAGAGATACTTTTTTTTTTTTAAACCAGGAAAGCCTCAAGCTAGTTGGGAAAATAATCCTGTAACTGTTTACAAATATTACAACAAATAATCCCACAGGTAGTAGGATGCTAATGTAAGAGAGTGGCCCAATTTTCTTTCTGCATATATTTAGGACACTGGAAGGGTAAATTTTCCAGTGAAGAGAATCATGGGGGTTGAAAGTGGTTGAAGGAGGGAGTCATTTCATGGCCTTGGCAGAGAGCGCGTCATCCCTTTCCTGGAAGTCTAAGATGCTTTACATTTTGTTTCCTTCTTCTCCTTTCTAAGTTGGAGCTTATTTTGAATGGTCACCCTGTTTTATCTCCAGAGTATACTTGTGGTGTTTAAATATATCATTTAGCTGTGGACTTCGAGCCATATCTGGGCTTGATCAGAAAGAGAGCACAGCACCCAGACAGCCCGGGTTGGAGAACAGTGCACTGACTGGGCAAGACTTTAGTCAGTAACCCTGGAGCAGAGGGTGTGTGAGCCTTTGCTGATGAATGGACACTGAGTTCAGTTATTCCGGGAACTTTAAAGCTTATATTACTGGCAGAAAAGGGTGTTTGTGGCTTCTAGTAAGTCAAAGGGATGAAATTAGAGAAAACAGTCATCAAATGTTCCCTTCTTAGCTCCTCCGTTTGTTCTCAGAATAAAACATTTTCTCCACTTCATGTGATTTAGATGGATTTAATAGTTAAGATGATTTGATATTTCCCTCCAAATGCAGGGGCGTGTCATTAGCAATGTTTTGGTTGATGAAAGACCCTGTATATGCAATCGTGGTTCCCATAGGCTCTGCCATATAGTCCAGGTGTGCAGTCTGCTAGACATTAAGATTTGTGTAGTACACTCTATGGCACTTGCACAAGGACAGTATCGCCTAACCAAGGTACCCAGAGTCCTCCACACCTCTACTCTTTGCTCTCCACTGTCCCCCTCCCACTCTGGTAGCCTCAATTCTATAGTCAGACTTATAGGGTTTGTTTTTTGGTTTGATTTGACCATTTGTTTTATTTCTCTGTATTCTACATATAAATGAAACTATCTGATATTTGTCTGTCAAAGGACATTTTAAAGATAATGAATCTTTCTCCTTGTGAATCTCATTAATATCCTTTCTTGAGAAAATCCAGTTGACAAGGAAATTGTGTCCCTTGCCTTGTCTCCTTCCTCAGAGCACCGCTTCTGTCGCCCACAGGGAGAGAATGGATTACTGGCTTGTTGCTGGAACTCACTTCTTCCAATAATATGTCAGAAGCATTTGCAATTAATGGAATAAAATGAATTTTAGGAGCAGAAAATTTCCTGTGTTGGTAACAACATTATATAAGACATGGGGTTTGGGAGGGACAAGGTCATTTAGGAAATTAGATGACTTGGGTGAGTATGAAGTGGAAGTTTTTCCATCCGGGAGAACTGATTGGGAGAAACTGAGAATTTGCCTCTTGGTGTCCTTGGCACGCTGACAGCCCTTGATTGACTGTGCTGTAGGTATTAGACGATTTTAGAATCATTATCTAAATCAGTATGTCTCGCACATTTAAAAATGTTTTCTTTTAAATTGATGAATGCTTGTCTTTCCTTTTTTAAGAAGAAATTAAATATCTACATTCTGGGCAAACATATGGTACGCTTTAAAACTGCTAGCAAATAACCTACATAATTGGACAGCCCATTATCTTGATTATTATTATTACTTACCACAGATATAGCATTTGACTAAAACGGTATTCACTCAAAGTAACTGACAAGCATTAATTACTTAATGTGTTCATGTTCTTTATGGATAAGTTAAATATATATGTGCGTGTATACACACACACACACACACACACACACACACACACACACACTCCCAGGAATAATACAGAGTAAAAGAAATATTTATGGATTGCTGAATATGTCTGTTAATACAAAATTCCCAACAAATGGATATCAATCTTTTTTCAGAAATATACCTTCAACAGCAACACTAATCATTACATTTAGATATCATTATAGAAAAAAAGTTATTTTAATCAGGAAATTCTTTGCAGTTAAATCTTTGCGATAATTTTTTCAGCTTTATTGAGAAACAAATGATAAATAAGAATTGTGTACATTTAATGAGTACAACGTGAGTTTTCAAAAACTTTGCTTTTTTTTTAATGATTTATTTATTGATGCATACAAGCTGGAGAACAGGCCAGAGGCATAGGGCTGTGAGAGGGTTCACCAGAGACAAAGTGGGGAGCAGAACAGGCAGATCGAGGGAAATACACTGTTGAAGGGAGCAGCGGCTGAGGCAGGAGAGGTCTCCCGCGCCAGGTGGGAATCTCCCCAGCCGGGTGTCAAACTTGTGTCGCTGCTGCCGACAGCTCCACAGCGCAGCGCTTAACTGCTGTGCCACCAGGGATGCCAAAACTTTGCTTTTTTACGAGAAGTTTTAGGTTCACAGCAAAGTGGAGGCAACAGACAGATTTCCCATAAACTCTGTTCTCCCACCACACACATAGTCCATTATCAACACCCGCGTCATTTGTTATATTGAATCAGTGTAGACTGATATAACCATCCAAGTCCATAATCTACATTACCCTTCACTTTTGGTGTTGCATAGCTTATGGATTTGGACAAATGTGTAAAGACATGTATCCATCATTATGGAATCACATAGGATATTTTCATTGTGTTAAAACTTTTCTGTGTTCCGCATAGTGACTTCCCAGCTCCTTGCAAAGACAGATCTTTTTATCATTTGCAGTTTTTTTTTCAAAATGGCATAGTGACTTCCCAGCTCCTTGCAAAGACAGATCTTTTTATCATTTGCACAGTTTTTTTTTTCCAAAATGGCATACTGTTGGAGTCCTACAGTATATATCTTTTCTAGATTGGCTTCTTTCACATAGTAACAATCATTGGAAGTTCCTGCATGTCTTTACATAGCTGGAGAGCTAATTTCTCTTTAGTGCTGAATAATCTTCTATTATCTGTGCATACCACCTTTTATTTATTAGCTCACCCACTGAGGGACATCTTGGTTGCTTCCAAGTTTGGCAGTTATGCATAAAGCTGCTACAAACATCTGTGTACATGTTTTTATGGTGAACATAAAGTTTTGACTTCTTTGGGTAAACTTAAATTGATTGCTGGATAATATGGTAAGGGCATATTTAGTTTTGTAAGAAACCACCGAACTGTGACCTTTTGGATTCCCTCCAATAACCAATGAGAATTACTACTTCTTCACATCCTTGGCAGCATTTGGTGTTGTCAGTGTTCTGGATTTTGGACATTTTAATAGGTGTGTAGAACTGCTTGAATTTGCATCTTGCTGACTACAGATAAGGTGGAGCATCTTCTTGTATGTTAGTTGCCATCTGTGCATCTTTTTTTCGTGAAGTGTCTGTTAAGGTCTTTTGTTCATTTTTAATTAGGTGGTTTCTTGAATTTTAAGGTTCTTTGTATATTTTAGGTAATGGTCTTTATCAGAAGTGCCTCTTACAAATATTTTCCCAATCTGTGATATGTCATATTTTCTTGATGTTTGTAGTTTTATCCATTCTGACTTGTGGAAAATAGTGCAATAACCTTTATTTTTTTCTTTCATGAAAGATGCCCTAACATGTCCCCATACTGGGCTTGGATTTAGAGAATATGAATTGAATATATGGAAAAATGAAACACTTCCTTTCCCCTGTCTGAATCTACTTTCAGTATAGGCTACTGGGTGAGGGTTATCAATGATTCTTACATTTCCCCCTCAAATATTGGAATATTTTCTGTAGTTATCTATCTGATATGAAGAAAGTCAGCTCTCTCCCCTCAGTTAATTACAGTCAAGTAATAGCTCACATATATTTTCCTCTCCTATGTCAGAGTGCTCAAATAAGCCTGAATGTAACTACCCTTCCCTGTGTTTGTCATATTTTTCTCTAAATCAGATGAAGGTTGGTGTTCTGAATCTGTGAAGGAGCCTCTAGGATGTAGAGAGTGAAAATGATGATGATTTATGTTAATTGTTCCTTGCTCATTAGAATATCCAGAGAAAAGTGCAATCAGTTTTTTTTTTTTTTAACTTAAGTCCGTACCATAAGCATGACATAGCATAGTCCCTGCTCATGGTGGTGATGTATAGACCTTTCTGTGTCATGTGAGGTCCCATGTATTCATCACACTTGGTCTAGATAATTTCTATCTTTCAACCAATCAATACTATCGGTTATAAAAGGTAGTAGGAAACCTGGAACTTCTCTTCCTGAGTCTCATCTGTTACACAAGGCAGAGCTAGAGAGGCAGTAAATACCATAAGTTACCAGAATAGTAGGGAATAAAATTATGGGAGAGCAATAAATCAGACTGGGTTGGCCAGTTCTGGGAGAGAAGCTCTGTAATATAGAAGGGTGCGGTTTAGACAGGAATTGGGCCTTCCATAGTCTGTTCCCATATACTTTCTGTTTCAATTTCTTGTTCTTTTTGAATCTTTTAAAATTGAATTTTAATTATAACTTGAAAAGCAGCCAGGTTTATTTTCTCCTCTGAAAATCTGATGAAAGAAATGGGTCCTCTGGGCCTCCCCGGTGGCGCAGCGGTTGAGCGCTGCGCTGTGGAGCTGTCGGCAGCACGATGAGAGTTCAAAGCCCGGCCGGGGAGAATCCCACATGGCGCTGCAGACCTCTCCTGCCTCGCCCGCTGCTCCCCTCAGCAGTGTGTTTCTGATCTGCCTGTCCTGCTCCCCGCTCTGTCTCTGGTGAACCCTCTCGCTGCCCCACACCTCTGGCCTGTACCCCAGCTTGTATGTATGAATAAATAAATCTTAAAAAAAAAAGAAGAAATGGGTCCTCTACCCAGATAACACCCATTTTCATATAAACACAGAATTTTAGGGACTTGCTGTTCATTGATATACTTGATTAGTTGTTCATGAAACATATTAAGACTCTACCTTAGAAAATAAAAAGAAAAATTTGTATTTCATCTAATAATAATTATACCAGGACACTTACACCTGAATTCAATTATTCTTCTATAAGAAGCTTACATATAATACCTCTCAGTCTTACAAAGACTTAAAGATTTAAAACTTCAATCCATGTGTATTAGTCCACACTTTTTAGTTTCATACTATTATTCTTATATTTTTTTAATGTATATTTTTATTGTTATTTATATCTTTTACATTTTGTATTCCCCTTGGGTAACCCACCACCAATACACCCATGATCCATCTCCGTGGTCCCTTGTGTTAAGATCCCTGGTAAATAATTTTGAGTTAGAAGTCTTCCTGGTTTCTTTTTCTTTTTTAGTGGATAAAGTTGACATGTAATATTGTGTAAATTTAAGGTGCTTTTGATATATCTATATATTGTATTATAGTTGCTATTGTCTTCCCTGACTTCTTAAAAATGTTCTAATATTTTGTACCAACATATCCATCTTCATTCCTCATTTTTTAATTTTCTCACATTATGATACTAAGATCTTCTGCTTTTGAAATTGACATGATTGAGGTCTCTCAATCTCTCAAACTGTAATTTATGCTTGTGAAACCACAAATGACAGCCGTCCTTTTCATATTAACCATGTGTGGCTTTCTAGGTCTTACTCTAGAGAGTCTGTGACTGATATACTTAGCCTTTTCCCCATTTGGATTTCTATAATTCCTTCATAAAATGATGACTTCATAAATGACTGCTAGTCCTTTTTCTGAGCTATGTAATTATATTAAGATATACCTACTAAAATTAGAATAAAAATGTAAGAGTTTTAAAGGATATTGGTCAATGTACAATTATATAATAGTGAGCTGGTATGGGAAAGGTTCCAATTACCCATTCTGTGGCAACAAGTCACCATAAACTAAGTGACTTAAAACAATTTATTATCTCTTACTGTTCCATGGTTTGACTGCATTTAGCTCAGTGAAACTTCTCAAGAATTTGCAGGCCAGGCCTGCCTGGTGTCTTAGGGATTAAGTCTCATTGCCATCACTACTATGGCCTGAGTTCAATCCCTGGCTAGGTAGCTAACCCACGTGGCACAGCAGACCTCTCCTGTCTGGCCTACTGCTTCCTCCTTAGCAATGTATTTAGTAAATCTGCCTGTAATACTCGCCACTCTTTATCTGGTGAATCCTCTCACCCCCTGCTCCTCTGGTCTTCACCCCAGTACTTCTACACACACAAAATAAATAATTTAAAAAAGAGAAGTTGTATGCAGATAGCAGCTGGGACTGAAGACTCCAAAGGAAAGACTGGGCTTAGGGCTGGTAGTCCCTTTAGACTAATTGTTCAGTTGGAGTTGCCAACTCAGCACCTACGTGTCCCTCTCCATGTGGCAAAGGAGGTTATGTTGGTTATTGGAATTCTTGTTGCGTCTCAGGGCTTATTCTTATTGGGTCTCAGGACTCAATGAGAAAAGGTGGAAGCTTGCTGGACTTTGATAAAGGCAGACTCAGCAGTGGACTAGTGTCATTTTGCCACAGATAAAGGCATTAAAACCAATCCAGATTCCAGGGTAGTTAGAGTAAGATTACTCTCCTAGTGGAAAGAGTAGTAAAAATGCAATTTAATCTCTCACAGTATCCCTGAGATAATTCAAAGATGAGCAAGGTCCATGAGCTACAAGAAAAGGAACGTCTAATAGTGTTGATTAGATTGCCAGCTTTGCTGTTACAGAAGAATATTGTCAGTTTCTCCCCAAATTTTAATTAGCCTGACACATGTGTAAGTGAAATTTGTAGATATTTAGGGATAAGAGTATTTAAAGGAAGCATGGCTTGTTCTATATGCAACACTCTATTAATAAAAAAGAATAGGGGCCTCCCTGGTGGCACAGCGGTTAAGCGCTGTGCTGTGGAGCTGTCGGCAGCGGCGACGCAAGTTCGATGCCCGGCCAGGGAGAATCCCACATGGCGTGGCAGACCTCTCCTGCCTCGCCCGCTGCTCCCCTCAGCAGTGTATTTCTGATCTGCCTGTTCTGCTCCCCGCTCTGGCTCTGGTGAATCCTCTCGCTTCCCCATGCCTCTGGCCTGTACCCCAGCTTGTATGTATAAATAAAAAATAAATCTTAAAAAAAAATAAAAAAAATAAAAAAGAATAATATTCTATCTAAAAGATTATGTCCAGTGCAATTAGGTAATGAGAAGCAGCCAGATGAACAAGACATCACAGAGTCAGTCGACCATCTAGTCTTCATCATGAAGAATCTTAAGCACAATATGAATTGTTTGAGATCACCTGAGGTAGATTCCAGGTTGATCTTATTTATATTGATAGTTCCCAAGCTTACTTCAGCATACATTGTTCCCTCCCTTTCTCTCTCTCTCTCTTTTACTGTAAACATCTTGGAAAATTCTTTGTGGCAGAATATGACAGAGAGTGTGTTGAGTTGATAGAAAGAAAAATCTTTTTGGTTTATAGAAGAGTTCCTTTTTCTCCACATCCTTTCCAGCATTTGTTGTTGCCTGTATTTTTAATGTGTGCCATCCTCACAGGTGTGAGGTGGTATCTCATAGTGGTTTTGATTTGTATTTCCTTGATTATAAGTGATGTTGAGCATTTTTTCATGTATCTGTTGGCCATTTGCTTTTCTTCTTTGGAGAAGTGACTTTTGAGCTCTTCTGCCCATTTTTTGATTGGGTTATTGGCTTTGTTTTTGTTGAGTTGTGTGAGTTCCTTGTAAATTTTTGTTATCAGTCCTTTATCAGATGTATTGTGTGCGAAGATCTTTTCCCAGTTGGTAGGGTGTCTGTTAGTTTTGGTTAATGTCTCTTTTGCTGTACAGAAGCTTTTTATTTTGATATAATCCCATCTGTTTATATTGTCTTTCACTTCCTTCGCTTTGAGGGACGTGTCTTTCAAGATTTTGCTGAGATGTATGTCGTGTAGAGTTTTGCCTGTATTTTCTTCTATACATTTTATGGTTTCAGGTCTTACATCCAGGTCTTTTATCCATTTTGAGTTGACTTTTGTGCAGGGTGTGAGGTAGTAGTCTAG